>JARHVA010000291.1:4907500-5105000 GCA_037957365.1 Torreya grandis | reverse complement strand
ATGGGTAAGACCTTGTGCTTCACAATGATACATGCATCTAAGCATAAGCCTAAGATTAAGTCCCTTAACTAGGTACCCCATTGAACCTCCAAGTGCCTGAATGATGTTAAGCTAAGGAAATCAAAGGATTTCACCCATGAAGATATAGACCTACATCATATCCACTTGTTTCTAATAGACAATCAAATCCCCCCAAGGATGGTTTGCATCTATGAATGCACCACCACCATTGTAATAACCAAATCCACTATAGGATAGAGTTATGCCATGTCATAACTAGCCTAATATGGGCCTCAGTCCCTTCACTATGATTTAGGTGAGTGCATAAGGATTATACCTTATGTGAAGTGATGTCAACATAATCAAGTGTCAAGTGTTGAGCATTATAGGATTAGTCATGGCTTACACCATGTTGTAATAAGTTTAGATCTAACTTAGACTGCTAGATAAGCACCAAATAAGGCCAATGATTGAAGACACCTACTTGTGTATAACATTTTAGTTTTATTACCAGGACATGTTGAATTTTTTTACTATAATGGTACACTATAATAAAGATTTGACTTTCCCTCAAGAGCATTGAGTGCTAGCTAGAATGAGTGGAAGATAACTTAACACTAAGGCATCCAAATTGTAGAGGACAAAAACCAAGGAAGTGGATCTAGAACCACTTGTATGATGCCCTATATGAGGTTTTATTTTTCAAATGACTGAATCAGGTGTATTGATAATTGGTTACTTATATGACACACATAAGTCAAAGCTATGGGCAATGCCTTGAGTGGATGAAAGAGCACCTAGAAAGTATTGATAACGTAGATTCCACTTAGACTATAGCTGTATACAAATAGTGGTAAGGGGCATTTAACAACTAAATGCTTGAGTTTGTAGTATCAACATACTCCTACCTTAAATAAGTAGAATATCAGTTCTTGTGCAAACCTAGAATCATGTTTGTGAAAGAGTTTGTCACCAAACTTAAGAAGATGATGGTGGATTATATCTTTGAAACCATGAGGATGGAAGTCTAAAGTCCTTTTGAATATGAGTAGTACAATAGAGAAGAAGGGGATATATAGGTGAGGTGAAATAGAAGGGGATGAGAAGTTTAACATCAGAGAGCTTATGAGATATGATTATAATGAGAGGAGGCATGGGATGATGAAATATTTGGAACTTAAGAGCATTGAGATTACCCATAACAAGTAGGAAAGGCATGGGGAAGGATCTATTGAATGGTAGTAGTGCATAGAGGAGGGAAACATTAAAGCTATAGAACAAGCTCCATAGTTGATAGGTGAATTCTTGGGGTCCCTATAAAATTTAACCATTAGAGACATGTCAGATATACCTATCCCATTTAGACCTATGGTATGAGCTTATGTATTTGATATCCCATAAGAAGATATAAGATTGATAACTGACCCCATTGTCAACTTATAATTTGACCATTTTGTAAACTTAGACCATAATTTTGTGATTGAACAAGTTTTTATTTATGAGGAGATAAGTGAGGATATCTCTAGACCTCCAGGTGCTAGCCTGACTAGATAGAACATGAGTGTAATCACCCCATTCTATCCAATGTCAATTATACATCATAGGAAATAGCCTAAAGGGAGTGGCCCCATACCATTAATTGGTAATATAATTCCATAATCTTTTATGGTTCCAGTGGTAATGATGGGAGCAATGCTTGGCCCAGTGGATGGAGGCATTGGAGTACTACCACTAGGACAAGTACTAAGGGGTCAAGTGCCTCAAATACTAGTTTTTCCCCTATAATATATTTATTATGAGATGGCTATGTATATATTTGAGTATCAAGGCATAGATAATTCCACAAAGCATGTGCTCAAGTGTGAATTATAATGGCATATTATAGGAATAACCCAGGCTGAGCACAAGGCAACATAATTTGTGACAACCTTGCTTGATCATGCCCATACTTGGTATAATAAGTTTAATCCTAACTAGGCTATGGTTGATTTTGACACCGTGAAGGAATCCTTCTTAAAATATTTTGATATACATAAGTTTGAGTATTAGAGCATCACCATGATCAAGGAGATTAACTAGGGATAATAAGAGAGTGTGTACTTATACAATGCTAGATTAAATGCTCTTATTTCCAAGCTCCCTTATCATATTCACCCTTCCCAACATACATAATGGTTCATTAGAGGATTGATAGTAACTTTTATAAGGGTGTTGTACATGAAAACATTCATGGACCTTAAAGAAGAGATTGAAGCCATGCTCAAAGCCAAGGTAGTCAAGAGTGACAATATAGGAATTAGACCTTTTATAGAGGTGTATATTACATTTATGGCCTCCCAACTACAAAGTCTAACTACTATTTTATTTTAATATGATCGAAATGGGTTATGGTGTGTCAAATTTGAGATGAAATTCCATAATAGAAATAATTAACCTTGAAGGAATGTGCGTACACTACTTCCAATTTGTGAAGTTTATCATGAGACACATGATGTTCACAACTAACCTTTGTTACAATGTGCCAATTAGGTTAGCATAACTACCTATAGCTAGTTATGTGATGCCTATACCCATATAATGGCTGATTTTTGGGTAATCAATGAGATGCATAAGAATATGGGGAGAGGAACATGACAAACAATGATAACATTAAGAAGGCAAGGAGCCAAAGAAAATAAGGGTTATGTCTAATAGAATATAGGCTATGGGATATAAATAGGTGCCTAAGGGAAAGGTGGTGGATGTGGTAGAGGAAAGTTCCCACCATGATCATGTTATAAGTATGGTGTGATCGACCACTATCCATGTGACTTCCCTATACATCTAACATGTGGGTATTATTGAGGAACACACAAGGTTGAGAAATGCTCCAATTTGTACATAAAATTGACCCAAATTAGGTCCAATGTCAATAAGGGTATAGGGATGATCAAGCATGAGTCTAAAGAGGCAAAATAGAATCCAAAGGTGTAGCCAATCTGCATGGAGTCAATCATAGTGTAGGCAACTACTCAGAGTGGACTTGTCACTCAATTGCTAGTTGTGCTAGTATCAAAGTTATGCCTAAAATATGGGGAATTGAGCCCAACTAAGCACATAATATATTTTGAACCCAAAATTCCACTTTATCTATACCTTGCATGATAAAAAGACATATTATAATAATCTATGAGTATAATACAAAACCTACAAAGAGATCTCTAACTAGTACAAGACTTAGAGGTATAAGATACCACCTTTCACAAAAAGTAGGATGGATAGGAGGCTAAAGTACAAGAGTTAATGGAGATATTTCACCTCCTAAAAATATAAGGGATACTTCCCCAATTAAATAACTTGATTCTAAAACATGTAGGGTAGCATTTATTTGAAGTTACCATGCGACACATATAAAGGGTGTGAGAGGTTAGGCACACATATATTATAGAGTATGACCAAGAAATCTTGGTGAATGAAACTATCATGGATGGTACATCTATGAGGTCCTTATCAACATAGGATCTGAGGTCAATATCTTGACTAAAAATTCATACATAAAGATGGGTAGACCAATCTTGAGGCCTTATCCCCTTGTACTCTTTATGGACAACAAGACTCGAGTGCAACTAATTGAAATTTTGAAGGGCACCATTATAGATATTATGGGTACCAAATTCCATGTTAACTTTGACATAATCAAGTTAGATAAACAAGATATTTATGTAATGCTTCTAGGAAGGCCATGGTGTTATGTAAAAAATAATGATATGTGCTTCAAAAAGTGACATATGACCTTTGAAAATAGAAAAGAAAGGGTATTAATTCCCCTTTCAAGTGACCAAGGATGCCTTATGTAGAGAGCATTAATTTGGAGGATGAGATCAACTATATATATATATATATATATATATATATATATATACATAACATCATGATGTAAGGCATTAAGGATCTAAACCCTAATGATAAAGGATTATTATCTTAGGAGGATGGGTAGTCAACCTTAGACACCATCAATATTGTTTACGATCGATGGGTTGAAGAGGATTATGAGGCTACTAGTTATAGATGTCACCTAGTGCAAACAAAGGCACTAAAGCTTGTGAGGACTAGCTAGGTCTAGATTGATCACACTCTAAAATGATGGGTCCCTTACATGGGAAGAAAGGAAATAAGGTACTCTTCCTAAGCAAAGGTAAACTTGTAGCCCTCAAAAAATTTGAAGGGAATAATTTAGTGGAAAAGTATGTCCATGATCTTGAATCATGTATCCCTAAAGAAAAAGATAGAATGGGTGCACTAGTGTATACCTTAAGAATCACTACCATGTATTGGTGCATAGTGAGAAAGTCTAACCTACCAACTTGGAAAGATCTTAAAGAAACCATTTACAATAGATTTGGGAGGAATAATGAAGACTTTGATATATTGGCATAATCTAGTGACTCTGATCCCATAACACGTGTGCTTATGTGAAGAGACATGGACTAACTATGGTGAAAATACCCCAAAGAAATTATGGGTACATGCCTATTATATAATTCTAAAGACATGGGTGTGAGCATGGTATGTGGTCAATGAGACATGTTGAGAAATAACCAATTCGGATGCCCTTAAGGAGAAGTTTGTGCACACCTCCTTTTTCTCATAAAAGCTAGAATTAATTAAGCTACTATAATTAATTCAAAGGGTAGTGTTTGAGGACACCACCATCCTCGAAGAGTGCCTAAAAGACATGTTTAGGGAGAATGGATTGGTGCTCCTGACTTTATTTGATGAGTAAATACTCAAAAATTATTGAGTGTAGATCCCTTTGGGGCTATCACATGACCATAGGGATATATTTTTGGGGCCTTAAGAGATCCAAAAATGTGGGAAGCATAGTTTTCCATACTCCACCTTTTGTGGAACCTTGTTCCACATGTGAGTGGAATATTCCTTGCATTTCTAATTTTTATGTTTCCATATTTTGTGAAGTTTATTGTTAGATTCCTATTTTCCATGTTGACTTCCTTAGTCTTAGGGAGTTATTTGTTTATTTTAAGAGTGAATGCCTTCATTGTTTCAAGGAGTTTTTTGTGATCATATGTCCTTAGGAAATGTGTCCTTTGAAGGAGGAGAGATAGACTTGGCATGTTCCTTCTTGATAGAGCTTTTGGATAAGCTTGTTTAGGTGGAACTAAGGTGTTTTTTAGTGGATGATGCTTATCTTGGATAAGCATGGAAATTTTCTCCTTATTTTGTGTATTTTACCTTGGTTTGTTATATATAAATGTGTGGTGTGACCTTTAGATGTTGAAGGTTTATTTGCAGGGCGTAGCTTTGAGAATCAGATTTAAAGTGTAGATGTTTTTTCAAAGTGCAAGTATTTACTACAGGGTGTGGTATAATAGCTTGTGAGATAAAATATTATGCAAGTGTAATTGAAAGTGAAACATTTCATTTGTGTAGCATTTTCTATAGGAGATATTATATCTCTATGATAGTTCATTGTAATCTTATTTTTTATTATAGTTTTATTTGAGGATTTTCTTGGTAGATGTAGCCCACATTGTGTGAACCATGGTAGATCTATGTTATGTGTGATTTTTATCTTGTTCTCTCAATTTATGCTTTCATAATAACTATGATTTAAAGAATGTTTTCATAATGCATGATAGTGCATAATTTAGATATGATTTATAGTCATATTAAATCTGGTTTAAAGTTTTTAATTCCTAATAACTGGTATTAGAGTCATTGGCTATGTTTTGTTGAAGTGGTAAATCATAGGAAAGGTTATTAGCTTGAGTGGGAGCTATGGGAGAAGATATAAAATTTAGGGTTGAGAAGTTTGATGGTAATAATTTTGGTTTGTGTAAAATGTAGACGGAAGATTACCTGTATCAGAAAGAGCTTCATCTCCCCTTGGACGGGAAAGTAGAACAACCTATAAGTATGAGTGATGTAGATTGGTCATTGCTCGACAGGAAGACATTATGATCCATATGGTTATGCCTTGTATATTTTTTTGCATTTAACATTTTAGATGATAAAACCATAAAGGATCTCATGGACAAACTTGGAAAGTTGTAGACAAACCCTCTACTTCAAATAAAATTTTTCTTATGAAAAGATTGTTTAATATGAAAATGTTTGAGAATGGTTTAATTGTGAATCATCAAAATAATTTTAATATAGTGTAAGTATGCTCACTTCTATTGGGATTAAGTTTGATGATGAAGTTAGAGGTTTGTTGAATTTTTTTCTTTGCCTGATAGATGGGATAGTTTGGTTATGGATGTGAGTAATGTAGTCCATACCAAGGGAAGCTTAAATTTTGAGGATGTTGTAGATGTGATTCTTAATGAAAAAATGTGAAAGAAAAACACTAGTGAATATTCTTCAAGTAATGATTTGTCTATTGATAATAGAGGGAGGCAAAATGATAAGAGAAAAGGAAATAATGGAAAGTCAAAGGGTAGATCTAAGTCCATATCTAGATCTAAGATGATATGTTGGCATTGTGAGAAGAGTGGACAGACAAAAAAGAATTATTGGTTACTTCAAGATGAAAATACCAACAAGGAGGAAATGAATGAGGTAAATGTGACATTATGTAAATCATGTCAAGATACCTTATTTATTTCTATTGATAGTTTTTTGGAGTCTTAGGTATTAGATTCAAGGGCTTCTTTTCATGCCACCCCACATAGGTATTATTTTATTGATTATGCTCAAGAGAATTTAGGACATGTTTATCTTAGTGATGATGAACCACGTGAGATAGTAGGCAAAGGTTGTGTTCAAGTTAAAATATAGAATGGGAACATGTGGCTACTTAAGGATGTCAGACATGTGCTTATGTTGAGATGAAATTTGGTTTGAATGGGGTAATTGGGTAGTGAGGGCTATTTGGTAATGTTTACTGTAGATTCTTGGAAAGTTACCAAAGGTTATCTTATGGTTTTGAGAGGTAAGAAAGTTGGTACTTTATATTTTAATAGTAGTGTTTATTCTTATGATTTAGTTGTTGTAGATGAAAATACAACTATGTGGCACTACAGGCTCTGTCATATAAGCCATAAGGGCATGGAGATCTTAAAAGACAAGTTGCCTAGATTGAAAGACATAGATCTAGAATTTTGTGAGGATTATGTGTATGAGAAATATAAGTGAGTTAATTTCCTAAAATTTGGACCCACAAAGAAATAACACAAGTTAGAGTTGGTACATTTAGATGTATGGGGACCAATTCAGGTATCTTCTATTAGTGGTTCTAATTATTATGCCACTTTTAATGATGATACAACTATGAAAGTTTGGGTTTGTATTAAAAATAAATATAATGTATTTGACACTTTTAAGAAGTGGAAAGCCTTGGTTGAGAATGAAATAGGTCTTAAGTTGAAATGTCTCAGATCAGATAATGGAGGTGAGTATTATAGTAATGATTTATTTGATTATTTTTCTAAAAATGGAATCCATAGGCAAAGGATGGTTCTAATAACTTCATAGTAAAATGGGTATCTGAAAGGATGAAAAAAACATTAATGGAAAATGCTAAGAGCATGAGGTTATATGTAGGGTTGCCTTTACAATTTTGGGTAGAAGTGGTTAACATGACAATATATATGATTAACAGAGGACCTTTTATGCCTTTGGATGGAAGCATTCCTAAACAAGCTTGGTCTAGTAAGAATGTTAATTATTCTTTTCTTAGAGTATTTAGATGTGAGCCTTTTGATCTCATCAAGAAAGAGGATAGGACCAAGTTAGAGGCTAAATTAGAGAAATGCACATTTGTTGGTTATGGTGAGGATGACTTTGGTTTATATTTATGGAGCATTAAAGATAAGAGAATATTTCAGTCTAGAGATGTAGTCTTTAATGAAAAAGTCATGTATAAGGATTAGTTGCAAGAATAGGAATATGAACAAAAAGAGTACACAATATTGGATGACATTGTCGATGGAAAAGTATCTAATGAATTAGTTTAGGAACATTCTACATAAGGACCCCAAACTCCTATGTCAAGAAGGTCTTCTAGGGTAAGAAGAGCACCTAATTTTTTTTCCTTCTTTGATTTATTTATTAATCACTGATAATGGAGAACCAGAGTGCTATGAGAAAGCATTGTAGGTGCTAGGAAGAAGTGGGAACAAGACATGGATGAGGAGTATAGATCTCTCATGGATAATCAAATATGGGATTTGGTGAGGCTACCTAAGGGCAAAAGTGCATTTCCAAACAAGTGGATCTTTAGAATAAAAGAAGAGGATGAAAGGAGAAAAAGGTATAAGGATAGGATGGTGGTTAAGGGTTTTACACAAAAATTAGGTATTTATTTTGATGATATTTCCTCTCCTATTGTAAAAATGACTTCTATTAGGACTATTCTTGGTTTAGTTGTAGTTGAGGATTTGCACTTAGAATAGCTAGATGTGAAAAATGATTTTATTCATGGTGATTTAGATGAAGAGTTGTATATGAAGTAGCCACAGGGATATGAGGTCAAAGTGAAGGAGAACTATGTGTGTAGACTAAAGAAGAACTTGCATGGCCTGAAACAAGCTCCACGACAATGGTATAAGAAATTTGACTGTTTTATGTTGAGACAAGAATATGAAAGGTATAATTATGACCATTTCATGTACATAAAATATTTTTATGATGGTTCCTTTATTATATTATGATTGTATGTAGATGACATGTTAGTTATAGGAAAAAACATACAACATATTCATATGCTCAAGAAACAACTTAGTGACTCCTTTTCTATGAAGGATTTAGGTGCTATAAATAAAATCCTTGGTATGAGGATTACTTGTGATAGGGAGGAGAGGAAGATAATCTTATCCCAATCAAAGTATGTGAAGAAGGTCTTGGAAAGGTTTGGCATGTTGGATGCTAAATTTGTTGGTACTTTTTTGGTAGGCCACTTTAGATTATCAAAGGAGAAGTGTCCCAAGACAAAAGCTAAAAATCTTAAGATGTCCAAGGTACCTTACTAATCAATAGTTGGTAACTTGATGTATGCCATGGTTTATACTAGTCTAGATATTGCCCAATTAGTGGGAGTTGTGAGTAGGTATATAAGTGATCTATGTTATGAGCATTGGTAGGCAGTGAAATGGATTCTTCAATATTTGAGAGGAACCATGGATTTTGCATTATGTTCTGGTGGACTAGATACCACTTTATGTGGTTATGTGGAAGTGAATATGGTAGGGGATATTGATAGTAGGAGGAGTATGATAGGTTATATATTAATATTAGAGATACAGTGGTTAGTTAGATTTATAGGATATAAAAGGTTATGGATTTGTCAACCATAAAGGTAGAGTATGTTGCTACCACAAAGGCTAGCAAGGAGATGATTTGGTTAAATAAGTTATTTTGAGAGTTGAGGCATGAGAAAGAAGTTGGGAGACTACATAGTGATAGTCAGAGTGCTATTCATTTAGAAAAGAACTCCACTTTTCACTCAAGGACAAAACACATTCAATTATGTTATCAATTTACTAGGACAACTTTGGAGGAAAACTTGGTGAAGCTATAAAAGATTCATAGTACCCAGAATTCTATAGATATGATGACCAAGGTGGTCACATTGGACAAGTTAAGACTATGTTCAGATTTGGTTGGCCTTAGTGGTCATGGAGAAGTAATAGATTTTATTCAAGAGAAATAGTCTCCAAATGGGAGATTGTTGAGTGTGGAGCCCTTTAGGGTTATCACATGACCATAGAGATATAGTTTTACGGCCTAAAGAGCTCCAAAAATGTGGGGAGCATACTTTTCCCTACTCCACCTTTTGTAAAACCTTGCTCCACATGTGAGTGGAATATTCCTTATATTTCTAATTTTTATGTTTCCATATTTTATGGAGTTATTTATTAGATGAATATTTTCCATGTTGACTTCCTTATTCTTAGGGAGTTATTTGTTTATTAGAAAAGGGAATGCCTTATTTATTTTAAGGAGTTGGTTTAGATCACATGTCCTTGGAAAATGTGTCCTTTGAAGGAGGAGAGATAGACTTGGTGTGTTTTTTCTTGTTGGAGCTTTTGGATAAGCTTGCTTATGTGGAATTGAGGTGTCTTTTGGTGGATGATGATTATCTTGGATAAACACAGAAAGTTTCTCCTCATTTGGTGGATTTTCCCTTGGTTTGTTATACATACAAGTGTGGTGTGATCTTTAGAGGTTGATGGTTTATTTGTAGGGTGTGGCTTTGAGGATCAGAGTCAAAGTCTAGATGTTTTTGTAAAGTGTAGGTGTTTATTGAATGGTGTGGTATAATATATTGTGAGATACAATATTGTGCAGGTGAAGGTGAAAGTGAAACATTTCATTTATGTAACATTTTCTACAGGAGATATTCTCTCTATGAAAGTTCATTGTAATCTTATTTTTTTATTACAATTTTATTTGAGGAAATTCTTGGTGGATGTAGTCCACATTGGGTGAGCCAAGGTAGATATATGTTATGTGTGATTGTTATCTTGCTATCTACATTTATGCTTTCATAAAAAATATGATTTTAAGAATGTTTTCATGATGCATGCTAGTGCATAATTTAGATTTGATTTATGGTCATATTAAATCTAGTTTAAAGTTTTTAATTCCTAACAATTGTGACTCAAGTGAAGAAGATGATGAAACTTAGAAGGAGCACTACTAAACAACCTTGATGGGCAAGTGGGAACTCAAACACAAAATATATGATAGAACTCTTGGCAAAGAAGACCCAAATCATCTTTGTATAGAGACAACTAAGGGAACTTGGTAAGTTGAGGACTCATATTAGGTAAAGAATGAACCCTATAGTGCACTACTAAATAACATCAAGGTAGACATCAATGAAGAAGGAGAGACAAAGATCACTACCCTAGGATCCTATTGGTCTAATGTATAACTAGTGCAAATAGTGGATCTCTTGAAGGAGTTCCAACACTTATTCCCTAGGACTTATCAAGATATGAAGGGAACCCACCCATCCCTTGGGAAGATGAGCATAAAGATAATCGATGGCATAAGACCAGTCAAGAAGCACCCCTACAAGATGAATCCCAACCTTCACATCAAGGTTAAAATAAAGATCAATACAATGCTAGTAGTAGGGGTCATTTACCCTATGTAGAAGTTTGATTGGGTAATCCTTATTGTGATAAACATAAATAAGGATGGGTGCATTCACACTTTCATTTATTATATAATGCTAAACATTGCCTACATCAATGACCCCTTCTTGACTCCATTCACAAATGAAGTCTTGGAAGGCATCATAGGTTATGAGTCTACACCTTCACTGATGGGTTGTATGGATACCACAAAGTCTAAATTGAGGAGGAGGACAAGCCCAAAAAAACATTTGAAATTTAATAGGGCTATTTTATTTATAATGTGATGCCCTTTGGACTCAAAAACATGCCATCTATGTTCTCTATAGTGGTCATCATTGAATTTAAAGACTTCATCCATAAGTTCCTCTATGTTTACCTAGATGATTGGATAGTATATGGATTCATGAAGGACCATTGTGATAAATTGTGCCTAATTTTTGAGAGGTGTAGGGAACTTCAAATATCTTTGAACCTGAAGAAGTTTGTCTTTGTGAAATTATTTGGAACCCTACTTGAGCACGTCATTTGTAAATATTATCTGTGCGTCAACCTATGAATATTATGATCATCATTCAGATCTAGAATCATTCCTCATAGAAAGAGATTCATGCCTTTCTTGGCCACTATGGGTACTATAGAAATTTTATCAATATATATGCAAATATTTTGGTGCTTATAGTATATCTCTTCCACAAAGATGACCCATTCTACTGGGGAGAAGTGTAAGAGGATGCCTTTGAGACTTTGAAGCTTAGATTAGCTAGAGTGCTTATCTTGAAATTTATTGATTGGATGAACCTATTCCATATCCATGTCTATGCATTTGGCTCTAAAATTAGTGTAATCCTAGCACAACCTAGTGAAGGAAAATATATTACCCCATCTCCTTCACTAGTAGAAAATTAACAAAGGGAGAGCAGAACTATACCAAAATTGAGTGTGAGGTACTCACCATAGTCTATGCCCTGTACAAATTTAGATAGTATTTTTGGGTGACCCCATTAATATTATTTATATAAAATGAGGTGATTAAGTACCTCATGAATAATCCCATTATCCATGGGCACATTTGTAGATGGATCATTATGTTTCAAGAATTCTAGTTCTCCGTTGTCATCAAGCATGGAAAATAAAGCTTGGGCTTAGATCATTTATCCTGTATAGACTCTAAAAATGTAGTAGTAACTATTAAGGATGATATTATATATGTGTAATTTTATATAATAAAATTCACCCCTATGGAATTATTGGAGATAGCCACTTTTTTGACATCTAGATCTGCACCCTAAATAAAGATAACTAAGGAAAAAAATAGCTCACAATTTGCACCACCCTTTTTTAACTCATTAGTGGGAAGCTATACAAACTAGGCTTAGATGAAGTTATATATTGATGTGTTTTGGATCATTAAAGTGAATCCATCCTACATGAGGTGCATGAAGGGATAATAAGAGGCCATTACATAGGAGATACAATGGCACACAATTTGTTACAATCAAGCTTGTGGTGGACAAGTATGTTCTAAGATGCAAAAGATTACACCAAAGCACATGACATATGCCAACACATAGTGAATCCCAAACACTAAAATGAGATGTCTCTCATCTCCATTATTTCCCAGGCACCATGTGAGAAATGGGATATTGACTTAGACCAATTACTCTTGTAACATAGTACACATGTGCGAGATACATTCTAGCTATCACTGACTATTTCACTAAGTGGGCCAAGGCCGTACCAACCAAAAATTACACATCCACCAAAGCCATAAGGTTCATATGGGATAACATCATAAGCCATTATGGGTACCCACTTAGATTGATTAGCAATATGAGCACAAACTTCATTAATGAAACTATATAGATCTTGCTAATAGAATATATGGTGGTCCACCATAAGACAACACCTTACCATCCCCAAGTGAATGACACATATAAGGAATTCAAAAAGATCCTAGAGATGTGACTCATAAATATATGTGATGTTATTCAAAAATATTAGGATGATCGAGTATCAATAGTGCTATGGGTATGTCACATAACCTACAAGTACTTGAATAAGGCTACATAATTTCAACTAGTATTTGGTACTGAGGTGATTCTACCAATGGATTTCTTGGTGCCATCATTATGCATCACATGTATTGGTCAATTAGAGGAATAAGAATCATTGAGTGTAATGCTAAAGGTTGATGTATCTTAGATGTGGTACATGCCCATGCAAGGTGGAGTCAATAGATAGATAAGACATGCTAAAAACTCTGGCATGACAAACATATAAATCACAAGGTGCTAATAAAAGGGGCATTAGTTTTGTTATATGAATCTAAGTATATAAATCACCTAAACAAGTTATAGATAAGGTGGATGGGTCCATATGTCATCCAAAATATATTAGAGACTGACCCATATAAGTTATGCATGTTATTGGGTAAAATACTCTCTAGGTATTTCAATGATAACTGATTTAAACTATATCGACAATAGGGTAAAACTTGTGTCATCAAACACTAAATTATTGGTCATGAGTCAGCTATGTTGCGATGACCATAATAAAGTTTGGTGCAAGACAAACAAGGTATTTATATGTGTGTTATTTATAATTTTTATGTGGTGAGTGAATAAGGTGTGAATTGAGGCCACAAATAAATTTTTTATGGAACTTTCACACATAATTCTAGTTGGGTGAGTCAAGCACATATGTTCTCTAAGAGCCTAAGGATAGACACCTAAGTTATAGGTGCATGAAGTTTTCTAGAGTCAGACACAAGATACACCAGATCTTTATGCACAAGATTCAGGAAGCAAGGCATTATTAGGCCCATAGAAGGGCTAGTTTGGTGCTTCCAAGCATAATACTAGTCAAGTGAGTTGATTGAGGCTACTTGTTAAGAACCTATGATCAAACATCTAAGTTTTTGGATGTATAGAACTCATTGGACATATATCATATGTGAACCAAGAGAGCCATATAATATATAAGTACATAAAAGATAGAGTGAAGATGCATAACATGAGCATACAAAGAGATCAAATTAAAATGTCATGATAGAGGACCAGTATAAGGGATTTTTATGTGGTAGGAAAGGCCAATGCAAAAAGATAAAAGCATAGTGAAATCAACCAAGATAGATAAGTGTACTTGAAATAAAAGAATAATAGGAAAAGGAAATGGGACCAAAGAGGTTTAATCATGCACATGTGAGGCATTACACTTAGGTTACCATATTGAAGGTGAAAGTCATGCCAAGTGAACAAAACATAGGAGAAGATCGTCAAGACAAGCTAACATCCACCCAAAGTGAAGTAGGAAATGACCATTTAAATTACACATCACTTCACCAAAAAGTAATTAGAAGAATTTAATGAGGTGATGGTAGATGCACAAAGATCCATATTTAATTGAAAAAGATAGCATATTTTTGTGCATTTCATAGGTCATAGAAAATATTGATGAATATAGGCACCATCACACCATTTATCAACCATAATTAAGGTGGTAGATGAGAGTGAGGTATAAAATAATGAAAAGATAACTATTTATAGTTATAAACCTTGTGATAATTTGAAATTAGAATAGGAAACTAGAGTGAAACCAATGAACCAGAGAGTTAAAGAAAAGAGACCCTACTATAGTGAGACTTTGAACACCCTTAGATGCCAAAAGTGAATGATTATGTAAAGAAAAAAATTATGTTCCCTATGAGATTGACATTGGAAAATAAGGGGCATGAATTTGGTGAGAATTAGGAAGTAAAAAAGTAAAGTGACATTGAGGCCACTATTTATGGCACATGAAGCTCAAGATCTAAACACACAGTCACATACCTCATGATTGTGAGAAGTGCCAATAAAGATTAAAGGCTTTGGAATGATAAACAAACTACATTTAAATACCAAAAGGTTTAGGATAGGGAAAAAGTGAATGAGTTTGGGATCACAATAGACATAGAAATAAGCCAATAAAGCATGAGTAATAGTAAAAGCCACCACTATGAAAATAATAGTACCAATAGTAGAGGGAGTAAGCATTATTGAAGTTGATCCAGAGGCACTTGAAAAGATGTCATTATGGGACATGCAATTTCTTAAAAAGGTCTTAATATGAGAAAAATGGGCATCATTCACACACAACTTCTACCTAAAAGAGTATAATCACCACACTTAAGCAATGTTCAAGACCTAGTGTAAGATTCGGTGGCAAACATAGGGGAAAAGAATGCAAAATGCAAAACACTATTCAATTTCTCAATCTAAGATAAATTGGTGACCACCAACATGACTTATCTCTATGAGTTACTGAGCTTCAATAAACTAGAGGAACTCATGCAATTCCTCCTCTCACATGTCCATAATGACCGATTCTACTTCTTAGGGAGGCATGTGAGGCTATCTACAAGCCTTATCGATTGGATTACCAGACTTGTAAACTCTAGCATAGACATGTACCAGGTGATGATAGATGATATTGAAGTGGAAAGGGAAGGAAACATCTTGGGTTACTACAACGGAGGTTTTGCATTCCTAATTAAGGACATTAATGATCCTAAGATGAGGATAGTTACGTACCTGGTGAGTTCAAAATTATGTTTTAACGGTCGGTGGGTAGATATTATAAAATCTTACCTATGCATTTCTTGCCACATGTAATAGGGGTGAAATTTAATATCACCAATTTCACCACATAAGACAATAAAAAACTCACTTGAATGTCATATAGTGTAATAGACTTTTTGATGGGGGTCCATGTTGATATTTTTTTATGATGGAGGAGATCAGTGTACCTGATGGTGATGAGGATGTTAGAAGTACAATCAGTAGGGGGTGGATTAGTGAGCCTTGATATTACAATTTCAATCCTTTAAAAATATTAAATAGTCATCATATATTAACTTGATGAAGCAACATTAACAAGAGAGCTCATTCATTCAATGCATACACAAGATCAAACACATAACACATAGTTCTTAGATGAAAACCTCATGGGGAATAAAACACACTCTTAATCTTGAAACACATGGACTACTTGTCCTATAATAAATTAAAAACAAGATATTATTTAACTACTTTAGACCACAAAACCTTGATCAAATCCTTTAGACCGAAGGCCTTTAGTGAAACACTTGTTTCACAAGGAATAATTACCCCTAAGGAAGATCAAATCCTCTATAAACTCATTTGATGTGAAAACTTACACCTTATAACTTTTGTTTTCAACATCTAATTATGTATCTATAATTATCTAACCCCTGCATAAAATCTCTCTCTATCTCATACAGGCCTCTCATATAGGCATGCCATAATCTCTCTCCTTCACTCAAACTATCTTCATATGTACACTTAGACCTCTTCACATATAATAAAACTAAAAAATAACTATTTAGAAATTATAAATATGACATAAATTTCATACACATATTCCTTAATCTACTATACTCATTAACTCATCAACTAGGCACTCTACCTCTCCTTCACTCCACAATTCTCACATACAACTTGCACACTTCTCACAAAGTCTAGACATAATCATATTTGATTTCAATATATATAGAGATATCATGATTATAAACATAATAATATTTCATATTGTCCAAAACATATACCTTTACCCTTAAGTCATCTTACATGGGTCACACTTAAGCATAACTTTCTTTCAAATAGACATAAATCACCTTTTAGGTCCAATGATGACCCATTCAACACTTTGACACTTCTATGAGAAAAATAAGAAAACAAGAACACTTTAAAAATGTATGTAACCATTAAAAATTACCTAAATGTCCTCATTAAGTGACAAAAACCATCACAATACCTTTTTTTTTAAGCACAAAACCCTCAAATAACATTTTGTGCACACAGTCACCATGAACGAACACATAGTCAACATTAAAACATTTATTCATAATACATATGATTGATAAAACATTCATAATGATCAAATAACATATTAATGGAGTATAAAACACTCCAAAATATAAAATTCATTAAGATATATTGAAATAATATTAAAAAAATCTCAAACATCTTTCTTAAGTCACTTGCAGAACATGCACAAACACATAATCAACTTTGAACCTCAATATCTTTGATTATACACACTTTAAAAACTTTAAATTTATATTTAAAGATGTGAATTTAAGTTATATACATATTTTTTTTACTACATGGTAAAATTTTTCATATATTGAAAGTTATGGCTCAAAAACTAGACACTGGTCTTTCCTTCATTAAATTCCAATATTTGAATTCAAATGGTCATAGTTAAACATTGACCACTTTGATTGCATCTCATGTAATTGTGTCTTAAAAATAAATGCACACCATTGATATTATTCAAAATTAATGCATATTTCACAAATTCATATATTTTAAACTTTTAATGGTTGACCTCATCTCATGTAATATTGACTCAACGTGTACCATTAATCTCTTGTACGTAGCTCGATCTTTAACAATGATAAATAGCTATCACTTAAACCTCTTGAATTTAATGAAAATAATTTATATTTATTATAATATTTGAATAATCTCAGTATTTATCTCTACTTATCTTTAAATTTCAAACATTTTTCCTCACTTAACTCAACACACACCATTGAGCTTGATCTGTACGATCACCCGTTGGATCTTCATTTGGTCCTGATCTTTAACTCTATCAACCAAAGAAAAATTTGAACTATTTGTCTTATTTAAAACCATATATATTCACTATATTATATTTTTTGAGCCATTATATCTCCATTTGGTCTTGGTATTTAACATTGTGCAAAATAGACTAGTATGGGGACCATTGCTATCTACATGGAAGGCTAACTTTGCACAGTCATATATTTTTCTTCACTCACTTGCATGTTATAAAATTTGGATCATAGTATCTAATAACATAGGATAATCCAACCATTTATTAATTATATCTTAAAACCTTTACACATGTGAGATATAATGACATAAAAATACTCATTTAGATTTTTCTGCCATAGAGCTATATCAAAAACTTGTTTGTAAAGCCAATTTTATAGATACATATATTTTTATGTGCTTAATTTAATGAAATTAAACTTAGTGAAAATAAACTAATAAAAAAATAAACAAAACCATATGATAAAATTATCTTCACATCTTCACATGTGCAAAATATAATAACATCAAAATGCTTATTTGGTTAAGTGTGGTAAAACACAATCAAACTTCTTGGGAGCCCAAATTTGCACTTGAATATCTTATGATTTTTTGCATGACCTAGAATTTATAACATATTAACTATTTTCAAATTTTATCAAAACCATATGACCAATTCCACTTGACTCATCCACATGTGGTAATTATGACCTCATCAAACTGCTTGCTCATATTTTCTACCATTAGACCCAAAATGTCTAGATGAGAAAAATAATGAACTCAGTGAATTCCATTCATGAAAACAAGATATCCAATAATATTTTAACAATGATATGAAACCCAATACTTTATACTCATCCCTAACCATCCTTAACCATGCAAACTCTGAGGATCAACCAAACCTTCTTCAAGCATACTAGGACAAGATCATTGCACACTTTGTCATTATCACTTAAAATACCAAGGCACTTCATCCACTCATTAACAAACCTAAATTACATCATTGATAAATCTCCAAAAATCTCTCCCTTTTTCATTGATGTTAAAAACCATCATATAGCAATATACAACTCACCTTCCTTCTCTCTCTTCAATCACTTCACAATAGGAACTTTATCCCCCTTTGACACAATGAAAAAGTGGGCAAAAAATGATCCTGAGGACCTAAAAATACTACCAATAGGAGAGGATCACCTTATAAATATGATACTAAACTCCCCCTTACCTTGAGCCTACCTCTACTTGCCTTGACAACTTCCTCTTACTGTAAACCAACACTCTTTTCAACCAAGCACTACAATCAATGGAAAAAGAACACACAAGACATTGAAATATTGATGTAAATAACCAAGAAACATCTAAGATGGAATCCCCCTATGTTGTGTTATGGAACCAATTTATAAATTACAATGTTTTTCAAATACTGTACATTTAAAATGTACTATACACTCTATATGTATTATCACCAGGGTTCATGACCCCCTTAATGGGGAACCATTTTGGGTTGACTTGGCCAATGATTTTGGTACCCATTTATTTATAAAACCACTATGTTGATGTATTATTTATATATGGATATTCAGTAGGTAATACATCATGATGACAAAGTTTTGAGAAGGAAGAACAAAGTGTGTGAATTTAGGTGTGAAATCAGGAGGGTTTGTTGAGCACAACTCCAAACAATAATTGTGTATTGTAATTATGAAAATATATATCTAATAGTGGATTTTACTATTTTGTCTTGTAATAAAATTTGAAAAAGTGTTTCTTGGTGGATGTAGCATATATTGGGTAAACCACATTAAATTTGGTCTTCTTATTGTGTATGTTTATTTCTATTCTTTTTGCATCTCTATTCATATCTATTATTATTGAGATTCTATGAAAATTTTCCACATCAATTTATGATTTATTCTTAACACCATAAGATTTATGAACCATTTCACCTCTTGAGCATTCTTCAGATCTCCATACACCATGAAGAACCATCATACATGCTTACTAGCCTTCTCTCTCAAGATACCATAAGGACCATCAATATAAATTCATGCCGCTCACAAAATAAGAAACATGATCTAAAATAACCTATGAACTCTCCTTAAAACACACACACCTTTCTCTTTTGGAGAAGCTGAGCAAAGATAACTCTTCATATTAGGCCTATTTAGTCTCTTTATAGCCCTACCTAAAACTTGTAGAGCCCACAAAATTTGGTATATGAATCTTAAAGAGTTGAAACTTCATATATGGAGCATTATCATATTCCCCATTAAGCACAACAACTTTCATCACCTAGATCATCCTTAGAAACATACTTCCTTCACAAACTTACTAGCCAATTAGGCCTCCATCTTGACAAAAACATGACTAATTTGAAAACCACATACCTTTAGATATACATGAATATTTATTTAACAACCCATTTATCCCATTAAACCTATTAAGAAGCCTCAGACCTCAAATAATAAGGCATACCATGTTTTTAACAAAGCCCAAAACCTTAGAATCTCAAAACAAATAGAGTCAACAAACCTCCCTCTAGTTAATGCACACCTCTAAAACTTCTTGTACATATAGATACAACAATTAAAAACTTATATAACATGTTTTTAGCTTCCACATCTTTGGGAAACCATACATCTTATAACCCACTTTAGGACCAACATACTCTTAAGCACAAACTGAGAAACCTGAGAGCAAATACAAATCTCCAATTTGACTTCAACATACCTTTAGACCACAAAACCACCTAGGGAATGCTAAAATATAGTTAATATAAATTTATATGAAAAATATCATCTTGAAAAATTACAAATCCTCTTATGCCACTTGAAAACCTTCAATCTGACCCTGCAGATTGACCATAAACAACTCTGACATCACCACACCATTTATTTAATTTGGACATACTTGTTCTAACTAAAAAAACTTATCTCTAGCCTTATAGGACAATATAAATAACACTAAAAAAACACTTTCTTCTCCACTAAAAGGAGTCTCTTTAAGAAGCATAGACAAAGACACCCTACTTCACAATGTCTTGGAATAGTGTAAAATTAGGAGTTGCCCACAACTCCTCATATTCCTTCTCCTCCATAGTCATTTGATACTTGCATTTATTCGTATTCTTAGGCTTAAGATAAGAAACATGCTCAAACAACATAACATTATCCTTTTCTTCTAGAATTGGATTGACATTACATGGATACAACATAGATTCATGACATACCTTTTCATCTGAAGAATCCACCTTGTAGTTTGGAACCTGATCATTAGGCATAGACAATTGATGTTATTTGAATGATACTTTCTCAAAAATAGCAGGATTTTCATTTTTATCCATACACATATTATAACTTTTCTCAACCAACACCTTGGTCTTCTCCTTGAGCTTGGGCTCTTCATTCTCAACATGAGTAGACAATGAGATACCTTGACACTCTTCACCTTATATAGCATTTTACAAATTAGAAAATAGATTACTTGGACCTATAGACTCATCATGACTTACACTTACCACCTTTGGATTCCATGAGTTAACTTGTCTTCTTCTTTACACTCTAGGATCCTGATTGAACCTATTCTGATTTGTAGGCCTCTACTTGTAGAATATAATAATGTAACCTCTCTTTTGATAATTGAACCACATCATACCTTTTGCAAGAAGCTCATTTTGTCTTACTATATTTTAACAAAATCTTGCAATGTGTCCTAGTTCATAACAACTATATCACTCAATATTTATTGAAAGATACTCAACTTGCCTTACCTTAAATGGATAATGTTTTGGAAAGTGTCCCACATCATGGTAGTTGAAGAACTCAACCTTGCTCACACCTTTTGACTTATTTCCCCCATTATAGTTCTAATAAAATTCATTTCTAATATGTCTCTTGCATTTTCTTTCCTATGACCAAATTGATTACATGTGTAATAATAACCATTAAAACTTGCATACCTCATGGCATTTGGTTGTCTAATCAGATTTGTCTTCAAAGTCAGATTGTTATTGTTTACATTAGTCTTTATCTTATCTTGAGTTGCATTCTCTAGTTCTTCTTTTTATCCAAGACTAGTTCTATCACTTCCATGATTTTGATCATTTATAATATTGTCTATATCACTTGAGCTCTTTTCAAATCTCACAAATAACTTTACCTTAGTATATGTCTTCTTTAACTTAGATCTCAATGACTCATTTTCAGTTACATACCTTGAACATTCATCTTCTTTAGCTTTTAGGGTTTTAGATAGGACTTCCAATTGAAAATTGAGATTATTAACTATATCTTCATGCTCCTTGGTATCTTTATTTATTCTTTCCTCATACACATTGAATTGTTCCTCATATTATTTGGGTTTAGATATCATCTTCTTATTGATCTTCTTCTCAATCTTCAGTTCTTCAAGATAAGTCATCAATTCAGTCTCATAGTCCACCTCATCTTCATCGTCATCTAAACCAATCTTAGTAGACTAATTTTAATATGATAAAATACCTTCCTCAACCATGAAGAGGGAGATATATTCAATAGGAACATCATCTTCATGATCATACTCAAAGTCACTGATTTCACTCTCATCTGATGAGGTGCAATCTTCTTGTTCTTGAAGTACTTATTTTTATTTTCAAACCTTTTGAATACCTTTTTGTTTTTATTATACTTTAATTATCTATTACCATCATCATGACCTTGATCATACTCATCATCATTGTCCTTCTTATACTTAAGAGGGAACTTATTTACAAAATGTCTTATCTCACCATAATTAAATCATTTAAGGGGTGGTTTACCTCTATTTTCAATTTCCTTGAAATCAAATCAATTAGTTCATCCTCATCTATATAAACATGTCATTCTTTTTGGGTTCCTTACCTTGGAACTTCTCCTTTGTCTTTATCTCTGTCTCGAATACTACTTCCTTCTTTGGTGGTATATCATCATTCTTCCTCATGTCATAGGTAGTAAGGGTGCCATGTAATTGATCCATCTTCAACTGAGTAAGATCATGATTTTCTTCTATAGAGGATACCTTTGGATCAAACTTGAGGGATGGATACATTAATACCTTTTGAACTACAATATCCTCTTCAAGGGTCACTCCAAGACCTTTGACGATGTTCAAAATCTTATCAAATCTCTCTAGAAAGGATGCCACATAATATTCTTCCTTCATTTTGAGACTTTTAAATTGCCTTCTATGAATCTAGAATGTATCAAACTTGACCTTTGAATCTCCTTCATAAATTAGCTATATTGTTAAGCATGGAATATACTGAGAGGGGGGGTGAATCAGTATATTATATATCTTATAAAAATTTCTCTTTATCAAATTACACTTAATCAAACATTCAAGATCTGCAATAAAAATCAAATAATAAACATCACACAAGATAGAGAGAGACACCAAATATAACGTGGAAACCCAATGTGGGAAAAACCACAGAGAACAATCTCAAGTATATTCATGAGAAATAACCCACAAGAGCACCACACCCCTTTGTTGAGTACCAACCCAACTACAATTCATGAGCATCAACCCACAGGAGCTTCAAACCCCTTTTCTGAGCACCAACCCAGAAACTATTCATGAACACCAACCCCTTTGTCGAGCACCAACCCAGCAATAATTTGTGAGCACCAACCCACAGGAGCACCAACCCCTTTGTGTATACCACACACCTATCTCTCAATGTTGCTATCTCAACAAATGATAGATCAATACAACATCTCTTTCCTCTCTCTCACTTTTTCTCTTCTAAGCTACATATAACAAATACAAATCATATTCATCTCTCACAATTGCTCTTCTAAGCTAGATATTACAATATCAAATCAACCTCTATCTTCCATATTTAAAAATGGCTTCTCAAGCCTTTATTTATAGCTTTCCAAATGACCTTTGGCCTTCCCCCTTTGTGACCCTTCAATCCTCATGGAAAATGGCGCCAATCTTATATGACCCTTCATATTCAAGCCTTTGAAAAGTCATGTGGTGACCCTTCATGACCAAAAACGTCCTTCCATTTTTTTTTCCTCATCTTGGTGACTTTTTGTATTCCTTAAAGTGTCCCTTCATGAGAAATTGCACCCTTACTCTTTTGTCTTCACTTGGTGACTCTTGGTATTCCCCAAGATGACTCTTCATGGGAAAATGCATCCCATCCTTCTTTTGTATTTACCCTGTGGCTCTTTGACTTCTCCATGGGCCCCTCTTTTGTCTCATATGCAACCAAAAATATATTAATTAATATTAAATAAATATTAACTCACATTAGCCAAGATAAACAACATTAAATGCAATGGGGCCTTTATCACCAATAATGCTAGACCTTTGACATCAATGACAATATTTCCAACAATCTCCCCCTTTGTCATTGATGGCAACCTCAATCCTAAAACTACCACATCTTATCACCTGCACATACTATCATCTATAAACATATAGTAGCTCCCCCTTATTGTAGTAACTTGTACCTATTCCCTGTACCTATTTTTTGCACAAGTACCTATACCTATACCTATACCTATTATTCTCCCCCTTTGACATCAATGGCAAAGGGCATACCTAGAGCTAACATTTAGCTCCCCCTTAACTGATGCTGAACATCAATGGCAAGAAGTAATAGAAATTACTCCCAACTCCTCTCATCGATCTTTGAATGTATCCTTTGATTGTGCCTTTGAGAAGATATCTAGCAATACATACACATTATTTCCTGTCCTTTGAGCATCTGCAATCAACTCATTTGAATCTTTTCTTCTAATCTCACAACCTTCTTTATGAAAATTTAATGTATATCCTTGATCACATATTTGACTAACACTCAAAAAATTATGCCTAAGACCTTTTAACTTATAAAACATTCTTAGTCTTAGTTCTACCATAATCCAAACTCAAAGTACCTTTTCCAGCTATTCTGGCAGTGGTTTTATCTCCAAATCTCATTGTACCACCATTGATCTTCTTTAGAGATATGAACTTACTTTTATCACTTGTCATATGCATTGAACATCTGCTATCAATTAACCATGGATGATCTTTACCTCTTACATGCAAAGCTGTCTGAACCATCATAGAATCTTTAGGTTGTTTCTTCTGCCATGAACATGTCTGAACCTTCTCCCTAATGAATGGAGCTTTGAAACTCTGATCCTTCTTCTTGATGAATGGAGCTTTGAAACTTTGATCCTTTTTTACTAACTCGAACATGCTTCTACAATATCAAGCTATGTGTTTGAAGTTGTTGCACTTGTAGCATACTATGGTCTCTTCATCAAAGCTTGATAGAGGAGAAAAAGAGTTGTGGCTTCTGCTTGACTCTACTTGACTTTACTTCTCCTTATTTTTGAAATTGTTAGCTCTTTTTCTACATTCTAATTTCTTGTGACCATATCCATTACAATAAAAATAATAGCCATAAAAATAAGACCTATTTATATATCTCTAACCTGATTGCCTTTTGTAGCTTTGTTCCTTACAGCCTTCTCTATTTGGAATTTCCTCTGTATTCTTCACTTCTTCCCTTTTTGTTTCCTCTTGTGTAAGAGCTTCAACATAGCCCTTTTTCTTTTCAAAACTAATCCCTGTCTTATCTGAATATGCTTTTTGACTTTCCAATATCTTATTCAGCATGTTAGTGCTATCTTCAAATTTTGAATCACTGACTACTTTATCACTGACTACTTTCTTAATATCTTCTTTTAAAGAGGCAATTTCAATAACATACCTTTGACATTATTTTCTTTCTATTTCCAACTATGCTGTGAGGTCTTCTTCATTCTTCTTGGCTTCTTCAAAGTGTGCTTGTAGATCTTCAATCATTTCCTTTGACTCTTGTTCATTTTTCTCGATCTAGTGCTTTAATCTTCGATTCTTCTTCTGAATAGTTTCTAACTCTTCTAAGGCACAAATGAGCTCTCCTTCCATATTCACTTCAACTTCCTCCTCTTCTTCTTCTTGATCACCTTCATGTATGGCCATGAATAGAATCTCTTCTTCTTCTAAATCACTGACTCCACTATCTTTGCCTAAACTAGGATCCTTATAATATAGGCTCTTCTTCTCAAACCCTTCTTAGATTTGCCTTTGAAATTCTTCTTGTATGTAGGATTTTCTTCATCATCATCATTAACCTTATCTAGGCATCTAGCTAAAAAATGTCCAATTTGTCCACAATTAAAACATTTAAAAGGTAATTTTCCTTGATATTTACCTGTTCCTCTTTTCAGTTTACGAATGAAAAGTGCTCCATTGTCATCTTCATCATCACTGGAACGATCACTTGATTCTTGAATCTTAGCTTTCTCCTTCTTTGATGTCTTGAAATCTACTTCTCTCTTTGAGGGTTTAAGTTGTTCTATCTGCATCTCATATGCCATGAGAATACCATGAATCTCATCCATCTTTAGCTTGGCTAAATTCTTTATCTCCTCGATTACCAAAACCTTTGCATCATATCTCATTGGTAGAGATCTCAAAACCTTTTGCACCACCGTTGACACATCCAACATTTCTCCAAGACCTTGAATCTGATTTATGATTTGATCAACTCAGAAAAGATAACTTGCTATATCTTCTTCTTCTTCCATCTTCAAACTTTCAAAGTACCTTCTAAAAGTCTATAGCTTAGCTTGCTAAACCTTTCCATCACCTTTGTAAATATTCTCAAGTTTTACCCAAGTTTCATGAGCAGATTTACATTGCATAACTTTAACAAATTTAGATTCACATAAACCACATAAAATAACATGTAAATCTTTAGCATTACATTCACTTGCCTTATTTTCTGCTGGAGTAATTGCAAATGTTTGTGGCTCTTCATATTCCTTCACCACTGCTTTCCATATGTCGAATCCAAGTGCCATCAAATAAACCTTCATTTTCATGCTCCAAAAAGCATAATTCATTCCATCAAACAAAGGTGCCTTATTTGTAGAAAATCCTTCCTATGACCCAGCCATTGTGCTTTCCCGATCTATCTTCAAGCTATAAAACTTTTCAAAAAGGAACCTGCTCTGATACCAATTGTTAAGCATAGAATATATTAAGAGGGGGGGGGGTGAATCAGTATATTATATATCTTATAAAACTTTCCATTTATCAAATTCCACTTAATCAAACATTCAAGATATGCATTAAAACTCAAAAAATAAACATCACACAAGATAAAGAGAGACACCAAATATAACATGGAAACCCAATGTGGGAAAAACCACAGAGAACAATCTCAAGTATATTCATGAGAAATAACCCACAGGAGCACCATACCCCTTTGTCGATTACCAACCCAGCTACAATTCATGAGAACCAACCCATAGGAGCTTCAAACCCCTTTGCCGAGCACCAACCCAGCAACTATTCATGAGCACCAACCCAAAGGAGCACCAACCCCTTTGTCGAGCACCAACCTAGCAACAATTCGTGAGCACCAACCCACAGGAGCACCAACCCCTTTATGTATACCACACACCTATCTCTCAATGTTGTTATCTCAACAAATGATAGATCAATACAACATTTCTTTCCTCTCTCTCACTTTTGCTCTTCTAAGCTAGATATAACAAATACAAATCATATTCATCTCTCATAATTGCTCTTCTAAGCTAGATATTACAATATCAAATCAACCTCTATCTTCCATATTTGCAAATGGCTTCTCAGGCCTTTATTTATAGCTTTCCAAATGACCATTGGCCTTCCCCCTTTGTGACCCTTCAATCCTCATGGAAAATGGTGCCAATCTTGTATGACCCTTCATATTCAAGCCTTTGAAAAGTCATGTGGTGACCCTTCATGACCAAAAACGTCCTTCCATCTTTTGTCCTCATCTTGGTGACTTTTTGTATTCCTTAAAGTGTCCTTTCATGAGAAATTGCACCCTTACTCTTTTGTCTTCACTTGGTGACTCTTGGTATTCCTCAAGATGACTCTTCATGGGAAAATGCATCCCACCCTTCTTTTGTCTTTACCCTGTGGCTCGTTGACTTCTCCATGGGATCTTCTTTTGTCTCATATGCAACCAAAAATATATTCATTAATATTAAATAAATATTAACTCACATTAGCCAAGACAAATAACATTAAATGCATTGGGGCCTTTATCACCAATAATTCTAGACCTTTGACATCAATGACAATATTTCCAACATATATTTTGTCCCATATCTCTTTAACATATTTATAATGGATTACCTTGGTGTATTTAGTCTTTGAAAGACCACAAGTGATAGAATTCATTGCCTTAGAATTGTGTTCAAACAACTTCTTCTCTACAACACTAAATGAAAGAGTGATATGAGTAACATAACCATCCATAATAGAATGACATACATCAAACCCTAGGGACATAAAGTATGTCCTCATCCTTTCACTCCAAAAAACATAATTGGATCCATTAAACATTGGTGCTTCTTAGTATAGAAACCTCCTTGATGACTACCCATATTGTATATTGGATCACCTTCAAGCTATCAAGACTTTACCAAAGGACTTTCTTTGATACCAATTTTTAGAGGTATAATCACTAAGAGGGGGGTGAATCAGTGAGACTAGATATTCTAAATTTAATCCTTTAAAACTATTAAATAGTTAGCATATATCAACTTGATCAAGTAACATTAACAAGAGAGACCATTCATTCAATGTATACATAAGATCAAACACATAACACATAGTTCTTGTGGTAAAATCTCATGGAGAATAAAACCCACTCTCAAGCCTACAACATATGGACTACTTGTCCTATAGGAAATTATAAAAAAGATACTGGTCAAATCCTTTAGACCAAAAAACCTTGATTAAATCCTTTAGACTAACCACCCCTAAGGAATATCAAATACTTTAGACCCTCCTTTGATGTGAACACTTCCATATTAGAAATGATGTCTTCAACACCTGATGATGGATCTATGATTATCTAACCCTTGCATAAACTCTCTCTATATCTCATACAAGCCTCTCACATAGGCATGACATAATCTCTCTCCTTCACTCAAACTATCCTCATATGCATATTCATACCTCTTCACATATCCTCAAACTATAAGAGGACTATTTGGACATAAAAAATATGACTTATAGGTCATACACACAATACTCAATCTTCTCTACTCATTAACTCATCAATTGGGCACTCTACCTCTCCTTCAATCCATAATTCTCACATACACCTTTCACACTTCTCATAAAGTCTAGAAATCATCATCTTTGATTTAATTATATATAGATCCATCATGATTATCAAGATCAAAATCTTTCCTATCAGCCATAACACACACCTTCACTCTTAAGGCATCTTACATGGGTCACACTTAACCACAACTTTCTTTCAAATAGGTCTAAGTCACCTTTTTGGTCCAATGATGACACATTCACCTCTTTAACACTTATCCAAGTAAAATAAGAACATAGGAACACATTCCAAATGTATGGACTCATTCCACATGATCTATAGGTCCTCCTTAAGTTCTAATAACTATCACATTACCTTTATGCTTAAGCAAAAATCACTCAAATAACATTTTGTGTACATAGTCACCATGAACGAATAAATAATTGAATTCTAAACCTGTATTCATACTATATATGATTGATTAAACCTTTATTCATACTATATGATTGATCATAGAACATACTCATGAAGTCTAAAACACTCATAAATAGATAATTCATCAAGATATATCAAACCAGTATCAAAATAAGATTGAACATCCTTCTTGGGTCACTTGCAAAACATACACGAACACACAATTAACTTTGAACCTCAATAAATTTGACTGTACACACTCTCAAACCTTAAATTTATATTTTTAGATTTGCCTTAGAGTCCTCTATATATTTTTATTTTTACTACATGGTAAAATTATACATATATTAAAAATTATTACACAAAAACTAGACGCTAGTCATTCCTTCATTAAATTCAAATATTTGAATTCAAATGGTCACAATTAAATATTGACCACTTTGCTTGAATCTTGTATCCTCACATCTTCAACTAAATACACACTATTGATATTATTCAAAATTTGAAACATAGTGCATAAATTATAAAATTTTAAACTTCAAACAATTGATCTCATCTCATGCAATATTACAATATTAAGTCAATGTGTACCGTCAATCTCCTATATGTAGCTCAATCTTTAACAATTCTAAACAACTGTCACTTTGACCTCTTAAATTTAATGCACACCATTAATATTAATTAGTATAAACACCTAATCATGATTATATTTTATAATAAGCTTGGTATTTATCTCTGCTTGTCATTAAAATTCAAACACTTGTCCTCATTTGACTCAACATGCACCATTGATCTTGATCTGTATGATTGCCCACACATCGTTGGATCTTCATTTGGTCCTGATATTTAACTTTTTTTAACCAATAAACACTTTCACCTCTTTGAATTATTACAACTATAAATATTTATTGTATGATCACTTGTGATCCATTAGATCTCCATTTGGTCTTGGTATTTAACATTGTGAAAAATAGCCTAAGTATGGGGACCATTGCTATCTGCCTAGAAGGCCAACTTTACACAATCATATCTTTTTCCTTTCTCACTTACATATTCTCAAATTTACACCATATTATCTCCTCAAATAAGATAATCCAACCATGTATTAATCATATCTTGAAACCTTCACACATGTGAGATATAATGACATAAAAATGCTCATTCAATTTTTTCTACCACAGAGCTAACTATGTCAAAAACTTGTCTGGAAGGCCAACTTTTCACATGCATATATTTTGATATGATTCATTGCATGACCTAAAAATTAGTGTAAATCAAATAGGCACAAAAATAAACAAACCCATATGATCAAATTATCCTCACATATTAACATGTGTAATATATAATAACATCAAAATTCTTACTCAGCTCTTTCTTACCTCATGCATATTTGGCTAAGTGTGGGAAAACAAATTCAAACTACTTGGGAACCCAAATTTGCACTTGAATATATTATGTTTCACTTCATTGCATGATCTATAATTTATCACATAGAAAATAGGCATAAATGTGATCATAACCATATGACCAACTCCCCCTGACTCATCCACTTGTGATAATTATGACATCATCAAACTACCTACTCAATTTTTTGCCATGGACCCAAAATTTCTAGATGAAAAAAATAATGAACCAAGTGAATTTAAATAATACACACATGATCTCAAATCATCCTTTACCATTGATAAATCCCATTTCTCATTCTCAATACTTTAGACTCATCCCTAATCATCCTTAACCATAAAAAACTCTAAGGATCAACCAAGCCTTATTCAAGCATACTGGGACAAGCTCATTTCAAACTTTATCATTATCACTTAAAATACCAAGGCACTTCATATAATCACTAGGAAACCTTCATGACATAATTAATAACTCCAATAAAAGACAATAAATGGGTCTTCCTAGTGCATAATGATTCCTCGACACTAAAATACTAAAATTATACTTACCCCCTTCCTTCACCTTGAAGTACAAAGTTCAAGTAATGGGATGGTGTGCATGGTATATAAAATAATTCATAGAATAATGATACAACCCTAAGAAAATTCCCTATAGATTATTTTGAATGATAAATTTCACTATTATGAAACACTTTTGTGTAGTACAATTGGTGCTCAAAGATGGTAACCATTCCAACTAGCTAATTACACATTTTTAGCCAAGTACTTCAAAGATGTACTGAGAAGAATCCCTAATGCATACTACGTGGACATATTGGTTAAGGTTATAGATGAAAAAATATGCAATTTTAGGCATTGATATGTGCACTAAGGAGGCAAAGCAGCCAAAGATGAGGAGGATGACTCAGATGCTACCGACATCAATCCCCTTGAAAGAGAAATCATCCTTCGGTACATCCATAGGATATTCTATGAGATGAACCCAAGGAAGAAGGGCACATGCATAGACAAGGATGATGACCTCCCCATTTAGGTTGGTGAATAAGGAGAGTTATCACTAGTGGTACTAATAAAATCTACTTAGAAGAAACAAGGAGAAACCCTAGAGGAAATACAAGAGTGCCTTCGATTAAAGATCACCTCCAGTGATGAAGTTACCCCCTTGGTGCTAAAGAAGAAGTATGTGGTATTCACACTAGGGATTATATTATGAAAGCCAAGGGAGAAGAAAAAGAAGAATTCTAAGGGGCCTATGGATATCCAAAGATAGGAAGTTGAGATGATACTATAAAAGAAGGAACATAAGGGGTTCATAAATGAAAATACATGCCCTCTAGAACTACCATGACACTGATGTGTTAGCAACTTTCCTTTGCCTTCGATAATTATATGGATGAGCCTCATTTTGAGGTACTGTAGAAGTTAGTCTTTAACATAAACCAGTTAGAGGAAGGGCTTGACTCACTTATTATCAACCCCTTCATAATGAGTCCAATAATGTCAGATAATACCCTCATCTAAATATCCTTTGAGGTAGTGCAAGAGAACATCATTAAAGATGTTAGAGCTTCAAGCTAAAAGAAGATCATGCTAGAAGAAGAGGAAGAGATCAAGGCCATAAAATATAAGTTGTAATAACTAGTTGAGTGCATAGAGAAATTTGAGCCATCCCTCCTAGATGGAATTTACACTTCAAATTTCTTAGAGGTCAATAAGGTGTGTGCACTAGTAGAGTAGATGTTCTTAATATTAAAGGTAAAATCACTTCTAGAAGAATGGGAGACCCTTGCACCACCATAAAGCAAGATATTGATGTAAAACTCAAAGATGTGGAAGACCTCTTCATGAATCTTGAAGAGGGTTCAGAGGTGGCTGATGTAATATTTTGAAAATTCTCCACTTAGGCATCAGTCATTGATGCATGCCTTAAAAAGGCAAAAGGGTAAAGGATGCACTGATGGCATATGCATACACTATGGATAAGGCTAAGTGAACATAGATCATAGCATAAGTTAACACTTTAAGTGCCAAAATCAAGACCCAAGAGCTAGAATTGGAAGAACTCTTTTGCATCATGTAAATAAAGGCTTGTGAATAAAGAGCAATCATATATAGAGGAATAACAAAGGGAAAATAAAGGTTGCAATCCTTTAGAAAAGAGTTAGATAAAACTGACATGTTACCCTTAGTGTTTCCTCCACAAAAATAGACAACACCATAAAATAAATCAAGCTCGTAGTCTAGGGCTTTGATGATTCATAGTGAAACTAAAGGAGTGAATGCGAGATTTTTGTGTAATAAAAGTGATAGAAGATTAGTCTGAGGGAGGAATAATAATTTTTTATGGGGTAATGTTGGGCCCTAAATCCATCTAAGTATAAGATCTATGACAACATAGTAGACACTTGGGTATGAGGCAATCACTTGTTATGATTTTTGTTTTGTCATCTTATGGCACTAGATAGAAGGCAACTAAATAAATCCCTTCTAGATCATCATTGGGAAGTGGGCACATGGGGATAGTCATGGCTCATTAGACATAGGATAATGGAGCTATAATAATGATTAATTTTAGTGTAACCTTAGCAACTAATGTGTTCCATTCACCATGACACTAAGATGCCCCAAAACACTATAAAGTAGAGTTGAGTCCATTTAGTGAAAGGGAGGGGATCATAGTAAAAAATCCTTAGAGGATTGGTTCTAGATGCTATGTTCATCATTAGAGTTAGAGTTTAGTTTAGGATGTCTTTTATGATCTTGATTGTAATGCCCAAGGTTACATATGAGCCTTTGGACCTTTAGTAGCTTAAGATGAGCATTTGGTTAGTTCCTATTGACATATATATATATACATACATATATATATATATACATACATATATATATATATATATATACACACACACACACACATATACATACATATACAAGTTAGACTTTGTTTAATGGTGAAGGTATTTACACTATGTTTTAATATATTGAATGTTTAGATATATATTATGTATATTAAGCTCCTATGGGATTTGACCTAATTTATTTATGACATTCCTATAGCTCATGATGACATCAATACCCTATATAGGAAATGCTCTAAATATGGGTAAGTCCTTTCATCTCACAATGATACCTATGTCTAAGTGTGATCCTAATCTTAAGTCCCTCAACTAGGTACCCCATTGACCCTCCAAGTGCCTGAATGATGTTAAGCCAAAGAAACCAAAGGCTTGTTCCCATGAAGCTATAAACCTACATCATATCCACTTAAGGTTGATAGATAGTCTGTCCCACCTAGGCTATCTTGCATCCATGAATACACCACCATTATTACACTAACCAAAGCCCCTATAGGATAGAGTTTCACCATGGTACAACTAGTCTAACGTAGGCCTTGATCCCTTCTTCACTGTGATTTAGGTGAGTGCATAAATATTGTACCTTATGTGAAGTGATGCCAACATAGTCGAGTGTTAAATATTTAGTGCTATAGGATTAGTCATGGCTTGTGCCACATTATAACAAGTTTACATTTGACTTGGATTTCTAGATAAGCTCCAAACAAGGCTAATGACTGAAGACACCTACTTGTCTACAACACATTCCACTATATCCCCCATAATATTAATCTCTTCCACATCCTTAACTAGTATTTAGATACTACCCACGTTACTTCATTCATACCATAAAACATTCTCTTAATCATCCTCCCTCCCTCATATTTCTTTATCAACTAGTTTATTTACACCTTCCATCCTCTCTCCAACATCCATTTGTGTATAACTCATCTTGAGTGATCATCATTTTTGTCTAATCCTGCATCCATCACACACTCTACTTGCTTATTACACATCATATTCTTCATTATATATATCATACATCTCCCATCCCCTATCTAACTCATCATCTTTGAATACCATATTCCATCTTGAAATCAAAATATAAGTAGTTACTCATCTTCTATCATCTTCTAGACTAGGTATTATCAATACACATAGTCTTATAAGACTAAAATATAGAACCGATCACTTATCTTGATCTCTATCAAGTACCTTTTTCATATAGCACCCATAAAATTATCTCTTTACTATTAGCCAAGGTATTTGATCCCTTCACTCTTATTTATCTTTGTTAGATTGATCTCTTACAAGACTGTGTTTCTTGGTATTTCTTAGTCATCTCATCATATTCTAAAAATCATTACATTATTCTCTCTTTTGATCACCAATGACTTTAGTCTCTAGAAAGAGGTAGTATTTGAAGACTTCCATCTCATCTATTACATTTCATCACATTTCTCTTTTAAAATGGTTATTCACACCTATGCTCAACTATGGATTGGATAGGCCTCCAATCAAGATAATTATCCATTAGGGTATACGGTTGATCCAACTTGAGAATATGATGAAACTCATAGTGATATGCACACACCCGAGGGAGATGATGAAAGTTTTAAAACCTCCATAATGACAAAGTTTGTAACTTAATTGACCAATATATATATATATATATATATATATATATATATATATATATATATATATATATATATATATGAGAACCATTATCATATCCTAACCCATACCATCAAAATAGGGGCACACTAACTTTCACTTTTAGTTATAATCTCTTAAAAAATCTAGTCCACCCTCTATCTCGTTTGAATACACCTCATCAGAATATAAATGCCAATCAAATACCCAAAAAAGAGGAAGGTGTGGATCATGTATTTTTAAAAGAATAATGCCCACTACCCCTTCGTAAGAACTGTATTGAGGCTAATAAGAGACAAGATATCATAAAATATCTCTTAGACTAATTAACATAACAAATCAACCTTCTACTCCATAATTAAAATCCACCATCCCCTCAAAAAAACATCCTAAATAATAATGATGATAATAAAAATACCACCAATAATGTCAATAATTTTAATAATACCAATAACACCAATAACACTCATATCACCCATATTGCCCATAACACCCATATTCCCCAAGGATGTCAAAATCAAACCACCAATCCTCTTAGGGATCCCATCTTTACAAAATAATGGAGAGTGATGAAAAATACCCTCCAACAAATAGATCCACGATTACAATCTCTCAAATATAAATATGAAGACTTTTGTTCCTCACCCTTGGACTTGAATATTCTACAAATACCCTTTCCTTACCATTTTTAAGTACCTAAATTTGAGAAATATCAAGGGAAAAGAGATCCTAGAGATCATGTATGAGAATTTTATGTATCTTTCCATGAGGTGGCTTATGAAGATGCCTATTTGTTGAGAATTTTTCCCAAAAGTCTCATGGGTCCCACTTTAGAATGGTTTATGCATTTACCTAAGGGGTCAATATATAACTTTGGAGAATTGGTGGAATAAATCATGAGACATTTTTCATTTAATCTTGAACATGAAATCTCCATAATCAACCTCTATAATACTAAGTAATGAAATGGTAAAAGTCTAGCATATTTATTACAAAGATGGTGAAGTTTGGCAAGCCACTTGAGGTGTACAGTCCCTAAGAAAGAATTGGCCAAGATATTCATGGATAATATCAATGCTAAACTCAAACATTAATTAAAGTTATCATATGCCAAGACCTTTGATGAGATAATAGAGAAAGGAATGCAAATTGAAAAGGACCCTATTGAAAAAGGGACAATCAAGTTATACTCTTGAAATGAGTACACCCAAAATCAAGATGCCTTTTTTCCATGGAAATCTAAAGTTTAAAAAAAAAATAATGTCATGGGATATGGGGTAATATATTCCAAACAACAATATATACAAGTAGTGCAAAGAAAACCCCCCACACAATAGCCAAATGTCTCTTCCATCAAAGTTCTATAAGGCAAGTTGAAGCCTTTGATAGATAAACAACCACTCAAAAGATTAGGGGCCATAATATAAATAGAATTAGAATAATTAATTAATGCCAATATGATCACCTTTCTTGAAATCAGACCTGTGGATGATCACCAACCAAAACCAAACTAGTATCATGAAGACAAATTTTGTAAATAACATAGGTTTAAAGGGCATGATATAAAATGATGTATGTAAACTAAGAACTAAATCAAAAATTTAATTTAGAAGGGTGAAATTGAAATTCAAGGAGAAACTCCCCCAAATCAATTAGTAAATGGGAAACTCATCATCTATAAGGATTCACTCCTTAAGCATGACCAAAGAAATTAGAGACCACTAAGAGACCAGGGTCAGGCCACTTCATCTAACTACACTAACTACCATAATGTGCCCTACCATTACATTAACACCATTAAAATCATAACCTCCAAGAACCCAATCCATCTTTATCCCCCATTATAAATATTAATCAGGCCACTTCTAATTGTGTAGTCACTACTAGACATAATAAGATACTAGTTCTTGTAGCATCACCTAAAGACCCATACACTTCATCTACTATCCAAAAGGGGAATATTTATAAAATATCTTTAAGATATAATAAATATTATGAAATCATTCAACAACTTGAGAAAAACCTAGCTTAGATATCCTTAATGGATCTTCTTAAAACATCTACTTTACACTGAGAGATACTAAATCAACACCTGAATGATCTAAAAGTCCCTAGTAACTTGGATATGAATTAATTCCAAGAATTATTAGGACATTTATCCCCTTCATAGAATATCAATTTTGGTGCCAAGGATATGTATCCCATTAGCCCACTCCATAATTATCCCTTATACATTGAAGTGTCCATATCTCACCATCGTGTCTCCTAGGTTCTCATAGATGAAGGATCAATGCTAAATTTATGTAATCTATAATTTTTGAGGAAATTGGGATATTTAAAAACATCTTTGGGGACAAATTTTATAATGATAAAATCTTATGATGATAATGATAGGTCATCTACTGGGACTATTTATCTTCTCATTGTTATGGAACCTATAGTGCATCAAACACTAGTCCATGTTGTAGATATACATGCTACTCAAAAGACCATGGATTCATGAAATGTAAGTTATTCTATCCAATTTAAATTAGTGCCTAAAATTTCCTCACTCCGGAATGGAGGTCACCATCCCCAAAATCATTAAACATATTCATAGCTATCATATGGACTAGTCATCATCACCCTATCCTTATCCCGATATAGATAATTCCATATTAATTCAAATAGATACCAAATACATCTTCCCTGATCAGATCAAATCCATACCCAATCCATTACCCAATGCCACTTATTTTAGGATCACCTCCATAGGTTATAGAGAATATGAATATCTATGTTAGTGATTTACCTCTCTCTCCATGCAGCTATGGGTTCCTAGCCATGATGAAGACTAATCCCATCAAATACCAATTTGGACCAATGAATTTTTAAAGTGATATATTTTTATCCAAAGTATTTATTGAAATTTTTTATGATTTATGTCTCATTCCAGATGATGAGGTCCTTATCTCTGTAGTAAAGTAATATCCCCATGTCTAGAAGATGATGGAGAATATGCATTATAAAGTTAAAGGACTAGGTAAACAAGAATAAGGCAGACTTGAACCCATCATATTTCAAGAATATCCATAATATTTTGGTCTAGGGTAAAACTATATGATGATGAATTAAACAATATCATTTCAAGTTCTTTTTTGATCCCTAGGCCATCTCTCCCCAATGAAGATATTAAAATAGGTTCCATTTGAAGTCACTTCGAGGAGCTTGCTACCACAAATCTCTTTATTGATACTAAAATTTACACCATCAATATTTACCTCCATTATCCATCACTCATAAACTAGAATTCAAAATAAGAGCTTTATTTAACACATTTCAAAATGATGAAGCAATTCTGGAATATATGGGAACACATGATTTTATGACATCTGGTGACCATAAAAATGGTTTTTCTATAAATATTTTCCAATCCACATACTTTAGGGAACAACAAGAACCCCATAATCAAATTAATGAAGAGTACTCTGAAAAGGAAGAGCCTCCTAAAGAACCAGATGAATTTATACATCTCCTTGGAATCAGAATAATATTTTTACATTGACACCAAGCTTCTAGATTGATTTGCTTTAAATGTTCCGAAAAAAATCATTGCCTCCTTATTTACAAGAAAAATCACCCTCTAGTATTGAATATGTGATATAAATCAATATTTGGATAGATAAACATCACAAAATAATTAAACTACAAGCATCTTTGAGATTCATAGAATGTGAGGTTATCATAGAGCTACTTAAAATATTTATTGACATATTCATATGGAGTTATGTTGACATGCTTGGATTAGATCCTTAATTAGTAGGACACCACTTGGTTATGCATCCAAATGCAAAGTGATCAAACAAAAATTATCAAATATGCATCCCAAAGTGGCACTATTAGTCAAAGAGGAGACATATAAGTTCTTAGAAGCTGAATTTATTTGCACTATAGATTATTTTGATTGGATTTATAACATTATCCCTATAACTAAACCACAAAGTGGAGTTTTAATTTTTATAGACTTTTGAGGTATAAAAAGGCATGTCTAAAGGATGAATTCCTCCTTCCAAACATCAACATGATTTTAGACTCAACCACTAGATATGAAATGCTCTCTTTCACGAATGGTTTATCAAGATATAATCAAATTAAAATTTCACTTGACGACCAACACAAAATAAATTTTATCACTCCATGGGGAATATTTTGCTATCAGGTCATGTCCTTCAGCCTTAAAAATACTATTACAGCATATCAATGGGCCATGATAGTTATTTTTCATGACATGATGCATGACATAGTCAAGGATTATATGGATGACATTCTAGGGAAGTCTCACCTATGATCTAAACATCATGTCATTTTAGGATGGATTTTTGAACAATTATGAGAATACAAAGTCAGGATAAATCCTAATAAATGTATATTTTGTGTCACCTTAGGAAAATTTTTGGGATTTATAGTCTCTAGAAGAGGCATAAAATCAAACCCCATAAAAGTAAAAGAAATCATAGAAATGCCTCCACATCACAATCTTAAGTAGCTCAGAAGTCTTTAAGGCAATTTACAGGCCATTTAGTGCTTTATTTCCTAACTTGTAGATAAATGCCACCCCTTCACCCATATCTTGAATAAGGGGAATACCTTTTAATGGAATTTAGAGTGTTATCAAGCTTTTGAAAAATTTAAATAGTATCTAGCCAACCTACCTATGTTGTCACCACCCATCTTGGGAAGACCTTTACTCCTATATATTTTAGTAACCCATGTGAAATAAGTGCCCTCTTGGCACAATACAATGATTAGGGTAAGGAGAAAACCATATACTATCTCATTTGCATGTTAATATCTTATGATCTAAACTATATACCAATAAAAAATACATGTTTAGCTATGTTTTTACCTCACAAAAGCTTATGCACTACCTGTTAAACAATCAAGTACATCTCATTACCAAAGTTGATTTCTTGAAGTATCTATTGTCCAAATCAGATCTTAATGGTAGAATGTCTAAGTAGATCATGTTGCTTAGTGAATTTGATATTGAATACATCAATCAAAAGTCTATAAAAGGATAAGTCATTGTGGATCAATTAGTTGAGGCACCACTTGAAGCAATTGAACCCCTTGTAACAAACTTCCTAGATTAATCCATAATGAGTACTTCATAATCAAGTAATTGGGAATTATATTTTGATGGCTCATTCACCATGCATGGATTAGGGGTAGGCATCCTCCTTGTCACCCCACAAGATGATCTTATTCTAAAATATTTTTTACTTGCCTTAGAATGCACTAACAACATTTTTGAAAATGAGGCCTTGATAGCTAGTCTTCACTTAGCCATTCAGTGGAATATCTAACACTTGTAAGTAGTTAGTGACTAATAATTAATAATAAAGTAGATTAATGATGAATTCTAGATGAAGGACAAAAATTTACTTTCTTATAAGTATTTTATGGATCAGATAAAATCAAATTTTCAATCTATTACATTTGAACAAGTGCCATGAGGAAGCAACAAAGCATATGATTCCATGTCTACCATTGGCTCTCTCATAGACCTCCCTAAAGATTCTCTAGAAGGGAAATTTTTAATTGAGCATCCAATTATTATAGCCCATAAATTTTGGATCCTTTTTAAATTTGTGTAATTAATGATCCTAATCTCCCCAAGTATCATGATACCTATAGGTACCTCCATGATAACACCTTATCTCCTAACCTTAACGACCACCAATGCAAAGCCTTCATTCATCTCACCTTATGATACATAATCCTTTTTAACATGCTTTATCATAAAGGAAATGATGGAACAATATAAAGGTCCCTAAAATCAAAAGAGGCCTCTCATGCAATCAAAGAGGTTTATGATGGTATATATGTCAAACACATTAGTGGAATGGCCTTAACCAAGAAACTTCTCTAAACTAGGTATTATTGGCTGACCATAAAACAAGACTCTTTTCAATATGTGTATAAATGCATGGCCTATAAAAAACATGGAAATCTCATTCATGCCCTTACATAGGAATTATAGCATGTCATGAGTCCATGGCCATTTTCCATATGGGGACTTGATTTAATTGGAAATATTAATCTAACTTCATCATATGGTCTTAAGTTCATTATTATGGAAATAGAGTACTTTACTAAATGGGTAGAGGTAATGATGCTCACTTATATCGTAAACCTCCAAATCTCTAAATTTATTATCAATCAGATCATTTGTTGATTTGGCATACTTGCCAACATCATTTCAGACAATGAAAAATCATTCAAAAACTAGGAAGTTGAGGCCCTATGTTAAAAATATCACATCATGCAACATTTCTCATCTCCTTAATATCCCTAGGGTAATAGACAAACAAAGGTTACCAACAAGATCCTCATTAAAATATTAAATAAAATAGTTAATTAAATAGGCAAAAATTGGCACGTACAACTATATCCAGCTTTGTGGTCTTATCATACAAGCATCCACACACCTACTAGGGCAACTCTGTATGCCTTAGTCTATAGGATAGAAGTAATCTTGCCAGTAGAAGTTGATCTTCCCTCCTTTTGAATATATTTAAAGGGCATCATCACTGATCATAATTGTAGACAAAAATGCCTACAAGAATGGGAACTTCATGATGAGAAATGACATAAGGCCCTTAATCACCTATGAACATATCAAAACTGACTAAAAGGCTAATATCAGAAAAAGATCTAGTCTAGGGAATTTAAAGTTAGTGACCTAGTCTTAAAGGAGAATAAAAAAAACACCAACATAGACAAAGATAAGAAGGGGAAGTTTGAAGATAATTAGTTATGGCCCTATATTATAATTTCCAAGTTTGGATTAGGAGCATATAAATTGGCCATGCTTGATGGAAAAGAACTTGATGACATTATGAACATCATGCATCTAAAGTGCTTCTATACTTAACAGGCTCAATCATCCTCTGTCTATGAGTCCCTACTCTTGGGGGAATCCCATATTCACTCCATCCACCCATCATATTTCCTCAATAGTCTAATCATTAAAAAAAATCATCTAACGGTGAAAACTAGTTCTTTGGCACCTTGGGTAAGTACCATGATGAAAATCAATCTCTGGTGTCATGGTAAAATAGTCCTGACCTTGGTCTCAACACTGGGTATCCATCACATGGTTCTTAAATAACAATAAGAGATAATTAATTTATCACAAGGAAGTAGACATGGCTTGTCAAACACTAAGAATATTTGTTGGGGGTAATCTAGAATCACTTATTCATATTTAACATATATATCCCTAAGTGCCATCATATCCTTATCATTACTTCCTATCCTTTTAACCCCTATAAAATCTCCTTTAAAAATTATGTCTCCTTTTAACTTCAAGGTGACATTCCATCCCTACTCATCCATTACTATCATTAAAGCCTCAAATCCATACTTTCCCACTTGTACTCATTACTATGGAGGGTCACACAGCATACATTCCCTTTTTCTAGGTTTCCAGGCATACCCTTTGATACCTATTTTTGAAGGGTCATCATGAACCCCATATCATGATCACTTATGAACTTGGTTTGGGTCCCAACATGGGTAAGATTTAGGCACCCCATATATTATATATATCCCTGACATCATCACTAGATACATCATATATATTCATTCTTGAACCCTTCATTATCCATGTAAATATCCCAATTAACATTGTTATTCTTGGTCTATATTATCTTTGATTGTATTATGTGATTATGTGTTGTGTTATGAGAATTTATGTTTATAAGTTCTTCATGTACATATTAAATTGTTTTGTTTAATCATTAGTTTTTATAGTAATTTGTTTTATCAATATTCATGGGAATGAAGATGGTACAAGTGACCCCCAAAAATGTTTTTTCTTTCAAGTTCATCTCTCAAATATATTTCCCCATTCATCTATACTATAGTGTCTTGGACTTCTCATGTCCCTGACACATGGCTAAATGATGAAATATAAAATATGGATTACAAAAATTTTAATGGATCCCAAAACTATTAACCATCCCATTTCTCCTAAAAACTATCCCCATTACAATCACCACCATCCCACCTCATCTAAACTAATATTTATATTATCCTAACACTAATTCTATCCCATCTCATTAACACCCTACCTCCATGGTGTAGGAGGATTCTTATCATAATAAGTAAGAGAAAAGTAAACCAATTAGGGATTAATGTTTCCATAGCTAATTCACCCAACATGAAACACTTATGTAGTCATCACACCATATAACATCACTTCAAACTATGTATATCATGAATTAAAATCATACATCCATAAACATCTCAATTCATCTCATAAAATAACATCTAAAATAATAATCATATCCCATACACACTAAACCTAACATAATAACATGTAAATCAAACATCTAAACCATATCTACCCATTATTACATCATCAATAAAATATCAAATCCATCCATCATAATACATAATATCAATCTAATCATACCATGAAAGGAAAACACATCATCTAAATCATGTATCCATCATAACATATACATAAACAAAATCCATGACATCTAATCTACTCACATTGTGTAAGTCTAAAAAATGCCATATGTCTCAATACCATCAATGAAATCACCAACAAATAAATATCACATATCCACATAAATAAACATCATCAATAAATAATGTACACACATCCATCATCATAAAATATCATCATATATATATCAACATCAAATATATATCATCCACATGGAATCCATGTTAAAATATATAATATAATCACATGAGCCCATGGGGAAAGAATGAGCTAATAATACAAAATCCACTATACATCTCAAAATCACGGCTATGGCTCAAATGGCCTTGATAACCCAGGTGGTCCTCGAGCTCCCCTAGAAGACTGATGGACTAAATGAGATAATCTAGATGGAATGAAAGCTACATGTTGTCTTGGTGGTAACCTCATATAAATTATTATGATATTGCACCTCACATGTCAATAACATAATGTTCCTCATCACATCCATCATCCCACACCCCCGTATCACCTGGTTGGCCTCATCTTTGGCCCTCTCACCCACCTCCACCTACCCTATCAATATATAGATGTATGCCTACATCTATGCAATTTGGCCCTAAAAACCAATAATCTGAGCATCCCTACTCTGAATATGACCTTGTAGAGTAGCTATCTATGCCTACACAATAGTAATCTATGCTTGGATACCTATTACCTATGCTTAGGCTTGGGTTAGATACCCATCCCTCTACACTACCTATGCCTGTAAAGATGCCACATATCATTATAAGGTAGTAACTTATCCCTAAGCCTAGACTAGCTTAACATCTCTCTAAATAATGACACTCTATATCTAAACTTGTAACTGATCCCTCTCCTACACAAGTCCAACAATCTCTACTAGTCATGCCTTTATGTCCCCTTATAGCTGAGTAAGTTGAGGCCTCTCATACTCTATCAATGGATATTAATATGGTCCCAAACCATCACCCCCACCACTACCACTTGCCTATGTCTCTACTTGCACCTATGGCCATCCCTATATCTATGCCTAGGCCTGAGGCCCCATTTTTGATACCATAGCTACTTGATTACCATCCCCTCTATCCACATCCATGGCATCCTATTCATCATCTCCATCCTTCCCACCCCATTTTATCAAATATCTCATCCTCCCCCATATCCTACCCTATGCTTGAAATAATCTCCTCACAACACCCCACTTAGCCACAACCAAGGGATGTGTCAATGTAATTAGTATCTTGGGCCTATACCATGCTGCATAGGTGTTGTCACACATGGATCTAGTATTTAGGTATAAAAATCCTACTACACTAGGGAAATATCATCATAATTATTATAGGCATCTGATTTATATATTAACCTCCCCCACTATGGCCTCTCTTGCTCACTCCAAGCAAACAAGTGCTCCAATCATAACACATCCTAGATAAAACTAAATTAATGTTTCCATGATCAAGGCAATATCTCTCAATAATTAAATCTCTTTAACCCATAAGATAACACTCCATAACGATATACTGAGTCCCTACCTTATCATCCCATTCAAAATAAATGCCTCTATACGACATCTATGTGATATGCTCAGGGTGCAAACTATCAAATCCTCTCTATAAAATCTCATCTCATCAACATGCCTCAACTATAATCCTAATAGCATGTGCCAACCAAAAACCATCTACTACTATTGGACCCCCTTTTTTGGTAATAAAATGGACCTTTCCAAATAGACCTATATAAGTGTTTCTATGCAAAATTGCTTTCTACATTCAAAAGAAGAAATAAGAAACTAAAAGATGGTTAAGGCTAGAAGTACCTGATATAGTCGTGCGCACCGAAATCAGACGTTGAAAGATTCTCCTCTTTTGCTATGGAGGAATGACACCTGCGAAGAAAAGGCTAAACACGGAAAAACATTAATAAGAGATATGGTGGGTTGTCAGGCGAACGCCCGATCCCGGAAGTACGAAGACTCCCTAGAAGGATATCAACCCACTGATAAAAAAGAGTAGAAAATTGGACAAAAGTAGATGATAATGACAGAAATAAATGACAGAAAATAAAGAGCATACCTGATATGCGGCACTGTTCTGCACAGTCGCCGGCGTCGGTCTCTGTGGTGCCGGCGTCGGTTAGGGAAGGTGCCGACGTCGGTCAAGGTGCCGTCGTCGGTCGGGGCAGTGACTGGCGTCGGTAGGGGCAGGTTCTGGGAAAAGGTTCAGGACAGGTTCTGAGAGAGTCAGGACAGGTTCAGGGAGAGTCTGGGGGGGTTTGAACAGAGTCGGGATAGGTCTGAACAGTCGGGACAGGGTCTGATATGGTCAGGGTAGGGTTTGATAAGGACAGGGACGAGGTTGGGACGAGGTCGGAACAGAGTCCGGGGGTTTGAGGATAGAGGCAGGGATAACAGAACATAAATAATAACTAAGAAAAGAAAATGAAATAAACAGAATAAAGACTTACCTGGTAGAAGACCCGATGAAAGCCATGGTGTGCAGATTAGTTGATGTCGTAGTGTCGATGATTGCTCGGCAGGTTCGGTGGAGGAATTTGCAGGTTGGTTGCTCAGCGTTTGGTTGATCAGCGTTCGGGGATCCGGTTCGAATGGCTGGCGGAGGTTGATGAAGGCGGAGGACGGGGACGGTTCCAGAAACGGTTCGTCAACCATTTTGGGAAACCGAATGCTAACTGATAACGGACAAGGGGAAGGTGACCGACGTCGGTAGGATTTCCGACGTCGGCCGATAGATGACCGACGTCGGCGACATCAGTCGGGTAAAGACCGACGTCGGCAGATGCATAATGGGGATAGAGTCTACCTTTTGCTCTGTGCTCCTCTTTACATGCTGCCAGGGTCAATGCTGGTGAAACAAGTGATCGGTAAGGGTTCAATAGGCGAAGAAGAAAGAAGACGAGGAATGACCAGGGGAGTCGACACGATTTCGGTGTCTACATTTGCCCCTTTTTGTCTTGTTGGTTGTTCTGGACGAACTGCAAGACAAAAATAGGAGTGAGTGCCCCAGGTGAGGGATAAGGTTGATTTCGTCTTGTTGGTTGTTCGAATGAACTGCAAGACAAAAATAGGAAGCGAAATGCCCCGAGTAAGGATGAGGTATTCCCCCTCAAAGCAGGAGTCGAGGAAAGGGAACCGGGAATCGGGTGCTGATTTGATAAAGAGTGGATGAAAAAAGGGGTGAGGGTGAACGCTGCAAAGGTCGTGATTGCGCGTATACCACTACACAAGATGGTCAGGTCAAAGTGTCACAGGTCAAGGGTCGAGGAGTGCCAAAATTGAAGTAACCGGGCCCCAGCATTTAGTCATCTGCTGATCGGGTCACTCAATCTAAGCTGAAGCTCCAAATGGGTCGTCGCGTTCCAGGTATCCCGGGCTCAGGAAGTGCTCCTAAAAACGCGAAAAAGTCACAAGTATTGTGGATCAACCGGTGTGCAATCCTATACTTGTGAGGGTCCAAAAAGGTCTGCGCACAATTCTGCTAACCAGTCATGAGGTAGCATACATGCAAAAACAACCAAGGCAACAACGTCTTGGAAGTGGTCGAGGTCGGAGGAGATAGGCATGATCTCCAATGGTTGGTGGTCGATGGAAGGATGAATGGACGAAAGGATGAAAGAATGCGGCCGAGCTAACCCCAGAAGACCCCATGTCAACTGAGTGCTGCCTACATAGCCCTGGTGATAGGGCCTCAGGCCGATGTAGTTCTCCCTAGAAGGGAGGAAGGGTCAAAGGGATGGTGAGGAAAAAAAAGATGTTGCAGCCTTTTCCAAATGGTGTATTCTGCAACATTGGTTGAGGGGTTTTTCATCCCTAGCAATATTCCATTTGCGTGATGGATGTATGCTAAAAATGAATTGAGGTTTATTTATGCTTCAGCAAGTATTGGTTTATGCTGAACATAAATTGGGGCGGGTCGATAGTTTCCATGTGTATTGGTGTTCATAGAAACTAGGGTGAATAGGCAAGGTCATGTTGATGGTCTGAAAAGAGAGTTGAGCTGAGTTGATCGACAAGTGATGAAGGTGAATGTGACCAAAGGGCAGAATAAGATGAAAGGCGAATTGCTCTTTCATTGACAAGGACCAAAAAGACGGCATAGATAGGGGTTATGAGAACCAAGAGCCCCATTTATGCGTGACGTCGTTGACCATAGTTATGTTAGAGCGGTAATCGAATCACTTAGACATTAAAGTGAGCTCGAAGTCCCTTGAGTAGGTAATAGGAGGAGGAAAGAGGGTAACCCATTTTAAGAGCAGAGATAACTTTGCCCCTTTTTATAGGAGACCCTGAGACAACCACAAGCCAAGTCCGTGACTCGTTTTTTTTTTTTTTTTTTTTTTTTTTTTTTTTTTGAGAGGCAGACTGATCGATGCGGGAAGCCTGCATAGAGATGTCATTTGCTTGGTGGTCAGGTTGCGAAGCTGATCAATGCGGGAAGCTTATAAAATAAGTTGCTGTTTATTGCCAGAGTAGTCATAGCCATCCTTCGAGGGAGTGGTCTATATTTTTGTTTAATAATAAGGCTTTTGAATAGCTGTCCTTCGAGGGAGCAGTCTATTTATTACAGCAATGATAGTACAGCTGTCCTTCGAGGGAGCAGTCTATTTTTTGATTTGATATGGATATAGTGACCATGGATATGTTTTGACATCTTGATTCGTTTTGATAGAAATGGAGTCATGGACAAGGCTGTAGAAGGTCAAGGGCTCCCTTTTATTAGGACAAAGCATCCATACATCATAAAAGGGGTATAGGAGTTGTTAAGAGGAATAGGGTTGAAAGGAAGTAGGATGAAGAGGATGGGGATTGCTCAAGGGACGAGCTCAAGTTAAGTGTCAAGTGGACGAATACTCGACTAGCAGTAGAACGGTCGCAGATGCAACGCATAAAAAGGGGTTTAAGGTCTGAGAAGACATGTTAAGGTCCGAGTCAATTAGGAGCAAACTTGCCCCATTTGCCTCTTTCCAGATTGGTCAGGTGTTGATTGATGAGTGGATGTAAAGTTGGTTGATATGGTTGTTGATTGATTGAAAAAGGTTGAATGTTTTGATAAAAAGGTTGGGTCGAATGTTTGGTTGAGATTTGGTCATGTGATGATTGGTCAATGGTTGGTCGAGGTTTGATTGGTTGGTATTTGGTTTTTGGTTGGGTCGAATGTTTGGTTGAGGTCGGGTTAAATGTTTGGTTGCTAGTCTGGTTGAGGTTAAGTTGAAAGAGTGATTGATATGTGGTCGAGACTGTGTTGAAAAATTGGTTGAGGTTTGGATGAAGGATGAGTTCCCCCAGCGGCTAGGGAGAATGTTTGACGGATTGGTTAAGGTCGATTGAGGTTTAGTGGTCAGATAGACTATGTTGATGTCGAATAAAGGGGTTAAAGGCGGCGAAGGGACCCTAGTCTGACGTGAAGATCCCGATTTAGGTGACGAGGTTGGAGAGGTAAGGGTCGGTGTTGATAATTTGTCAGAGGGGAGGTCAAGAGGATCCTTGATGAGAAGGGTGTCCTTTTTTCGGTGGTGATGAATGACAGCTTTAAGAGCGCAACAACGCTCGGTGTCATGTCCTAGAGTGTGATGATAGTGGCAGAATTTAGAGTTGTCGAACCAAGATGGCCTTGATCCGAGAGTTGATGAGTGGGGTGGTGTTGAAGGTTTGTTGATAACGTGGTTGAAAAGGGAGGTGTCATTCTCCAAACATTGGCGAATGACGACCTTGAGGGCATGACAATGCTCCGTGTCGTGCCCAGGCGTGCGATGATACGCACAAATGCGAGTGTCATCGAACCATGGTGGTTTTGGTCCGAGAGAGTGATATGGTCTAAGAGGCGGGAGAGAGAGACGAGAGGACTGCAACAATTGCCGTAAGAGCAAGGCATATGAACCTGCTAACGGGTCGGGATGTTTTATTGCAGTGAGGGTTGGTGACATTGGTTTGGGAGGCGTAAGAGGCGTTGGTCGATGGTTTGAAGGAGGTATAAGTCTGACGGGTTGATAGAATAATGGAGGTGACTCACCTCTGTGAAGTATGGGAGTGAGAAGCACTCCGAGTAAAGTAGACGGATGTGGGCCCAAGATTGAAGGTAATGACGAAGATAGGGGAGGAATCCTCTGGTGTGGTTTAGTAGCCTTCTTTGGTATGGGTTGAAGGCCACCTTTGTGCGAGGCGAGATTAGATGTGGGGCGAACACCAAGAGGTTTAATCTCTTTGGGCATGATGGACGCCTGCGCGGGTTTGGACTTAGATGTGGACAGTTGTTCTCTCAATGGAGAAGGGATTGAAGGTGTGGGCTCTTTAAGAGGAAAGAGCTCTGGAGTAGTCATGGCTTCTGTGTATGGTTGGGGAGTCGAAAAGGTATGATCGTCTATGGATGATAATAAGGATGAAGGCGAGGCAGCTGGTGTTGATGTGGTCAAAGCGTCCTCTAATATAGGAGAAGTCGCTGGAGGAGAAGTGGGAGAAGAAAGTTCTTCACCCTGTGGAGGAGGTATAGGGGAAGAAAGGTCTTCCACCTGTGAAAGAGGTTGGTCAGGGATAAGAGAAAAGATAGTGTCGACCGTGTGTATATCATGGTCTTGAGGGTCATTAGTTATGGTTTGGACGTTGTCTTGAGTAGGTGGGTGATTAGAAAGGGGTTGCTTGGAGATGTCAAGGTTTTGGTTGGGCGGTGCATTCGGGTTATCTAAAATAAGATCCCCCTTGTCGAGTTTATCCAAGACAGAGGCATATGACTCCCTAATTGGAGTGAATTGACGCTGTATGGATTGACGTTGAAAATGTTTATTGATGTAGTCTAATGTTGAAGATGATGAGCGGTTGGTTATTGTTGAGGATGATGGTCTAAAGATGATAGTGTTTGCCGACTCCTTGGATTGAGAGTGGGCAGAAGAAGGTCTGGAAGAAGAATGGTCATTGGTAGTGTTACACAATTTGACCTTATCTTCTTCAATGGCGCGGAGTTCAAGCTTTCGGGCCATGGTGAAGGCCTCGTCGAAAGTGTGGAATGTTTGAACCCGCAAGGTGGACGAGATGTGACTGACACATGCTCGAGAAAAGAGCTCAATGAGCTCGGGTTGAGGCAAGGAGAAGGAGAGCTGATTAATCAAGCTTCTCCAACGAGCGACAAAATCAACGATTGATTCGTCGTCAAATTGCCTAATGGAGTAAAGGTCTGTGATCGAAATTTGTTTAGTGATATTGATAGAGAAATGGTCAACGAATAGTTGGGCAAGTTGGATGAATGAAAAGATAGAATGTCTGGCAAGAGAACTATACCAGTCAAGGGCAGGGCCAGAAAGAGACATAGGGAACGTGCGTAGAAGTAACGCATCGTCGTGGGCGATAAGATAACAGGCATGTCTAAATGCCCGTAGATGTTGTTGTGGGTCTTCCTTACTCTGAAAGCGAGTGAATTTAGGAAGCTCCCAATGGTTGGGGTATGGTCGGATAGGGACAGAAGGGTGGATGGGCTCGCTGCAAATTTGTTCATATGACAAAGTATTGCTTGAACCAGAGATAGAAGCTTCAAGACAGGACATTTTATCCATCAACATCTTGATAAGATCTGCTGACAGATTGGCGGGTTGAGCGCCCCCTAGGTTGTAAGGCGCTTGAAAGAGGTTAGAAGAGGCGTGCGACATAGTCGGTTGTACCACGTACGGATGATTAGTCGCAGGGGCAGAAGTAGAGGTTAAGGGTGGTTGGGTTATGAAGGTAGAAGGCATAGGCTGACTAGATACCGCCAAAGAAGGTTGTGTGACAGCATTGACAAAGGGCGAGGTAGGCACTCCTGCATATATAGGCGCAAGAGTGTGAGGAGTCGAGACAATCAAGTTCTGGTATGATGTAGAACTTGGTTGAATTGCGAGCAGTTGAGGGGGTAATGAAACCCCAGTGGAGGTTGGTCTAAAAATAGACGAGGAGGCCGAACTTTGCGTATAGGCCATGGTCGGGTTAATGGTTGAGGCGAAAGGTTGAGTCGTAAAAGGTTGGGTGGCGAACGGTGTTGATGTCGTCGCCACGTCGTCCGAAAGGTCCCGCATTGGTTTTCTTGCGAGATAGTTTTGGAGGGCTGCGGTATTGAGGTCTAAGAATCTTGCAAAGTCTTGGTCCCCTTCTGAGATGATAGGCGTCTGGGTTAGAGATAGTCTAGTAGGAATTCTTTCGGTCTTCGAGTAGAACTCCATTATATGATTGTTTGTAGGCGGGGTAGGCGAAAGCGATTGATGGCTAGCGTGGTCAAGAAGAGCCTTGGTTTGACTACATGTCAGAACCATTCAAGGCAAGAAAGAACGTCCTCACAAGCTCAAAAAAGCAGATAAGAACTAAAAAGAAGAAGACACAAGCAGATCCTAAAACCCTAGAAGTAAATTTTTAGGATTATAGTGGCTTATGCCTTAGAATGTGTGTAGAGGAAGGTTGGCTGAAAAATGGGTCCTAGAAGAAGCAGTCTATGGATGGTTTCGGGTTTTGTTAAGGCGCTCAAGAAGTCTGTGTTAGGGTCTGGTACGTGGCCTGGTGCTAAGGAGCAAGCTCCCCTCACTTCACGATTCCAGTGGTTAGCTGGTTTCGCTTAGCCAAGATATACCTCGCCTAGAGATTAGACTCCGCCAGAGAATGGAGTGGGCTTCCCCCTTGGTGATGAAATCCAAGTAGGGTCACCGGGACAGGTAAGGTATCCGCTGGGTGATGAAATCCCAGTCGGGCCTTGTCTCAGGTAAGTTAAAATGTTTGTTTTAGTGCATGTGGTTTGGTCGTGTAACATCAAGTGACTAGATTAATTCAATATGCGGTTTAATTACTATGTGTGGTCTAAAAGATGCAAGCAAATAGAAATGAATGCCAAGTGTTTTAATGTCCAAGTCAAAATGTTTGTTCGTATGAAGACGAATGGAGAAAGAGTCGAAGAATATGAGTTTTAGCTAGTCTAGAAATGTAAGAAAGAAAGAAGTGTTCGTTTTAGTTCTGCTTATGATGTTGTTTAAGAAGAGACGAAAGGAGGCGAAAAGGAAGAAACCTAATGCACCTAAATGAACAGAAGAAAGAAAGAACCCAAGGAGGACGTAGGGTCCCATCGGGCGTGCCAGAATGTTTCTATGCAAAATTGCTTTCTACATTCAAAAGAAGAAATAAGAAACTAAAAGATGGTTAAGGCTAGAAGTACCTGATATAGTCGTGCGCACCGAAATTAGACGTTGAAAGATTCTCCTCTTTTGCTGTGGAGGAATGACACCTACGAAGAAAAGGCTAAACACGGAAAAACGTTAATAAGAGATATGGTGGGTTGTCAGGCGAACGCCCGATCCCGAAAGTACAAAGACTCCCTAGAAGGATATCAACCCACTGATAAAAAAGAGTAGAAAATTGGACAAAAGTAGATGATAATGACAGAAATAAATGACAGAAAATAAAGAGCGTACCTGATATGCGGCACTGTTCTGCACAGTCGCCGGCGTCAGTCTCTGTGGTGCCGGCGTCGGTTAGGGAAGGTGCCGACGTCGGTCAAGGTGCCGTCGTCGGTCGGGGCAGTGACCGGCGTTGGTAGGGGCAGGTTCTGGGAAAAGGTTCGAGACAGGTTCTGAGAGAGTCGGGACAGGTTCAGGGAGAGTCTGGGGGGGTTTGAACAGAGTCGGGATAGGTCTGAACAGTCGGGACAGGGTCTGATATGGTCAAGGTAGGGTTTGATAAGGACAGGGACGAGGTTGGGACGAGGTCGGAACAGAGTCTGGGGGTTTGAGGATAGAGGCAGGGATAATAGAACATAAATAATAACTAAGAAAAGAAAATGAAATAAACAGAATAAAGACTTACCTGGTAGAAGACCCGATGAAAGCCATGGTGTGCAGATTAGTTGATGTCGTAGTGTCGATGATTGCTCGGCAGGTTCGGTGGAGGAATTCGCAGGTTGGTTGCTCAGCATTTGGTTGATCAGCGTTCGGGGATCCGGTTCGAATGGCTGGCGGAGGTTGATGAAGGCAGAGGACGGGGACGGTTCCAGAAACGGTTCGTCAACCGTTTCGGGAAACCGAATGCTAACTGATAACGGACAAGGGGAAGGTGACCAACGTCGGTAGGATTGCCGACGTCGGCTGATAGATGACCGACGTCGGCGACATCGGTCGGGTAAAGACCGACGTTGGCAGATGCATATTGGGGATAGAGTCTACCTTTTGCTCTGTGCTCCTCTTTACATGCTGCCAGGGTCAATGCTGGTGAAACAAGTGATCGGCAAGGGTTCAATAGGCGAAGAAGAAAGAAGACGAGGAATGACCAGGGGAGTCGACACGATTTCGGTGTCTACAATAAGCATGAGGTAACTTTTGGAGTGGTTACTCCCCTTTTGTACATTTTGGCACCAGTTGGAGAAGTCCTTGAGGAGCCCATGCCAACTAGTAGTTGATTATATGGTGCCAAATTTTAGGGGACATACCTATCAATATTTGTATAGGGTAGCTCAATAATCATGTATTTCAAAGAGTGGGGTAGGTGAGAAGTGATCCCCAAGTGAAAAATTAGTATATGATGTACACTCATCCAACCTAAGTAGTATAGTGTAGCTGACAAACTCATGAAAGCTCATCTCTTGGCATGCACCCATTTGACCTAGTAGGAAAATCCCAATCACCTATACAAAAAGACTTCCATTTGAATATAGAGAGAGGTGACCAAAGTAGTGAAGCTATAGAGAAATAGAGAGTGAACCATTAGTATTTCTTATTCTGTATATGATAGTTTAGACATTTGAATGTATAACCCAAGCTCACCTATGAGCTATTGGGCATAAGTAATATTAAGAAATAACATATAATATTTTTTATACTTAAAATCTATATAATGAACTATGAATTAATGAAGAATATGGTTGAAGAAATGATGCGTTGACTCTTACTTTATTTTGAATAAAGTTATGTTTATAAGATAGTTTCATTTGAGTAATGTTGTAGCTAGTTATTTGAATGTATTATGAAATGGAGTTTTATCCTTGGTTTCTAATGGCATCTTTATGCCATATAGTGACCTTAGTTCACCTATAAAGCCACTAAGTGTTAGAATCAAGATGCACCAAGGATCTAATGCTCATACCTAGAATGCTCCCTTGGGGATGAGTAGTTAAACCTAAGCCATCCCTATGATTTGTCTAGTAATCAAATCACCTTATAATATCCATTCACACAACTTATACCATTAAGATCCCTACCTAGATAGTTATGAAATCACACTTTAGGACCTATTTCCTTGATAAATATTGTGCCTAGTGACATTAACCTAAATAGCCTAGAACTAAAAGGCCATTTAAACTGCTCTAGCCAATGACTAGGTCCTTTTAAACCCCAAGTTATACCGCATTGTAACTAACCCATCACAAGCCCATTACTTTTGATATTATGCTTTGGGTGAGAATACAAATCTTGTGCCTTGTGTGAAATTGATGCCAATGCCATAACATGATTAAATGTTGTGCACCAGACCTTATTATGCTCACTCATAGATCCATCAAGTTTAGAACTGACTTCACTTAATAGATAAGTGCATGACTAATCACTAAAGCCAACCTAGTGAACTTTTATACAACATTTTAGTTCCATTGTTGGGATTTCATGTTAAATTTCATTAATGCAATGGTGCAATAGAGTGATACTTTGACTATCACTCAAGAACATTGAGCACTAGCTAGAGAAAGTGGAAGGTAGTTTCACATAGAGGCATCCCACATGGAAAGAAAAAGAGACAAGAAAATGGGTACAAGCTAACCTATATGATGTATATATATATATATATATATATATATATATATATATATATATATATATATATATATATATATATATTAGTGGCTGATTGCCTATACTACTAATATAAAGTGTAGCTATGGCCAGTGCCTCGAGTGGACTAAAAATCATGTAGAGAGGCTAGAGAGCTTAGATAAAGTTTGGATGCACACTGTGGATGAGTGGTAGAGTGACATGTTGAATATCTACATGTTGGAGTTCATAGTGTCAACCTTATCAAGCCCAAAAAAATTAGAGGATGGGTTTATTCATAAACTAAGAGGCATCTTCATAAGAGGGATTGACACTAAACTAAAGAAGATTTTAGTGGATTATGGTAAATAAACCATAAGAATGGAAGGATAAAATCATTACACATATGAGCAAGCACAAAAGGTGTGAAGGGGAAGTGTAGGTAAGGTGTGATGGAGGAGGAATAATAAAATGATACTCAATAGTTATAGAGGCTAAATTATAATAAGTGAAGGCATAAGATGATGGAGGATTTAGAACCTAGAAGTTTTGAAAGGACCCGTAGTGAGTGGGAAGGGCATGGGGAAGGATCCCTTGAATTACAATAATGTAAAGAGAGAGAGAGAGGAAGAAGTAAGAGAATAGAATCAGTAGTTGGGTGTAGGATACAATGGGTTATTATAAGATGTGGTGTTTGAGGATGCAACAAAAGAACCTACCCCATTTGAATCTAAAGCACAAGCTCATGTAATGGATTCCCCATCATAAGATAGATGAATAGTATCTAAACCTATTATTGATGTTGACTTTGACAGGATTCAACATTTGGATCAAGAGTGTGTTATTGAGCAAGTGATTCCCTATGAGGAAATGAGTAAAGATACGATGAATCTAACAAGTGCCAATCTAGGACCATGAATCCATATGCAAGAATTTTTGGGTAGATAATGTCTACTACACCAACTAGGTAATAGCCCATAAGAAGTGGCATGGTATAACAAGTATGTAGTACTACACTGAAAAGTTTGATAACATAGTTAACAACATTAGGATCAATGCCAAAACCTATAATTGGAGTTGTTAGAGGGACACCTCTAACATAAACATAAGGGGGAAAGGAACCTAAGAACCTAATACCACCACCTCAAAAAGTCTACTATGAGATGGCAATACACTTGCCTGAATATCATGGTGTAGAGAATGTCATTGAACATGTGCTAAAGTATGAGTTTTAATAGAGAAATTGGGGCATCAATTAGCTTGAGTATAAGACAACCTAATTTGTGACCACCCTACTAGATCACACTTATACTTAGTATCAAAAATTTGATCTGAACCAAGCTATGGTTGAATATAATGTGTTGAAGGAAGCCTTATTAAAAGAGTTTGATATCCCTGAATTCAAGTAGTAAAACATCAAAATTATAAAAGAGATTAGCCAAGGGCTATCTAAGAGTGTGCACCTATATGATGCATGGTTTAAAAATCTTCTCTCTAATCTTCCATATGACATTCAACCCTCCCATCATGCATAATGGTTTGTTGGAGGCCTTTTGGTACCCTTTCGATGAACACTATCCATGAAGACCTTCATAGACTCCCATGAATCACTTGAATATATGATTTAACTTGAGAAAGTAGGAAACACCAACTCTAGGATTAGCCCATTCATGGAGTAGATCACATCAATGGTCTCCTAGATACAAAAGATAATTACTGGTTTAGTATATGACACTCACAGTGGGTTATGGTACATCAACTATGAGATGGAGTGGCATAATAATAATCTCCCATAAAGGAATGCCTATGCCCTACTTCTCAATTGTGAGGTTTTTCATGGGCCACATGACTCTTGTAACTACCCTCTACTATAATACACTAGTTAAGTGAATACCATAATCTATTGAAATATATGTGACACTTAAATGAATTTAACAACAAACTATTAGGGCATTGATGAGATGCACAAAAACATGGAAAGAGGCATGAGGCAAGCAATAAAATTAGCTGATGGTCAGATAGGTTGAGGTAATGAGGGCTATGACTAGAAAAATGTGGGTTATGGAAACTAGAGAGGCACACATGGGTGAAGAGGAGGATGTGGTGAAGGAAGATTCCCACCACAATCATATTACTAGTGTGGGTTTACTAAGTATTATCAGCATGATTTCCCCATGTACCCAACATGTGGGTATTATTGAGGACCACATGTATTTAAGGAGTGCATAAACTTGTACAAAAATCCAACTTAGGGTTAGCCTAACATAGATAGAGGTGAAATAATGATAAGGTGTGAGTCTAAAAAGAAAAGGTGGGGTACCAAACCCAAATAAACTCATAAGGAGCCACATAAGGTGTAGGCCATGACCCAAAGTGGTTTTAATATAGAACTACCTACTGCACCAACATAATAACTATGCTTTAAGTATGATGCATCAAGCCACACTGAGCACATAATGTGACTTGAGCCAAAAACTATGCCCCATCTTGACCTTGTGTGATAGAAGGATGTCCTAAAATAAGCCATGAACATGATACACAATTTTTAGGGTGAAATCCAACTGGTAAGAGATCTAGAGGCATAGGCCACAACATCATGTAGAAGACAAGACACCAAAGATGCCAAGGTATAAGAGTTTATCAAGATCTTGAACCTCCTACAAACTGAAGGGTTACTTCCCCTACTTAAAGACTTGTTGTTAAAGCGTGTAGGGAAGAAACTAGAATTAGAGGATGTGCCTCAAATGATTGAGGTTTTTATGTTACATATAGAGTGGGCATGTGAAGTAAGGCATACTCAAAATGTTGAGTATGACTAACAGTTATTTATCGATGCCACCATCAATAGATGGTTAGTTTGTGAAGTACTAGTTGATATAAGTGTAAAGGTCAATATTCTCACCTAGACTACCTAGGAAAATATGGGGTGACCACCCTTGAGGCCTTCACCTCACATGTTGTTCATGGAATACAAAACTTGAGTGTAGCTTATCAAGATTTTAAAGGGTTCCATTATAGATATCATGGGCATGATTTCTAAGATGACTTTGAGGTCATCAAGTTGGTAGAGTAGGAGAACTATGTAGTTCTCTTGGGAAGGCCATGGTTCTATGCCAATAATGTAGACATGCACTTTAAGAAGTTCTACATGAATTTTTATAATGGAAAGGAAAGGGTGGTGATCCCTATATCAAGTGATCAAGGGCCCTCATATGTGGAGAGTGTCGATCATGAAGATGAGATCAACCACATTTATAACATCACGGTGCAGAGCACTGAAAAGCTTGTACCTAATGACCAAGGCATGCTCAAATGGGAGGATGGATAATCAAAATCTAATATAATTGATGTATCTTATGAATGATGGTTTGAAGAGGCCTATGAAGTCACTAGCTGATAGTGCTGCCTAGTACACATAGTCAGACCAAGGCTAGCTAGGATAGGGTTAGTTAGGATTGATTGCCTAAGAAAAAATGGGTTCTTTATACCTAAAAAGTGGAAAAAAGGGTGTTTTAGCTAAGTAAATGGAATTTTTCAATGCTCCCAAAGTATGAAGTGATCTAACTCATAGAAATGTATCTCTATGACATTAAATCTTGCATATCTAAGGAGGTAAATTGAATGGGCACACTAGTGCATACATTAAAGTGTGTTGTTGCTTGCTGGTGGGTAATGTAAAGACCTAACTTGCCAACTTGGAAATATTTAAAGGTAACCATATGAACTAGGTTTGGAAAAAGTAATGAATACTTGGACATACCCATCGAATCAAAAGATTCAAATCCAATCACACATGTGAGGTTTTGTGAAGAAACTTGGACTATTTATGGTGAGAATGCACCAAAAGGCCTATGGGTACACACCTTTTACAAGACTTGAAAAAATGGCTTCAAGCATGGTACATTATCAATGAGATGCATCGAGAGATAAGAAACTGTGAGATACTCAAGGAAAGGTTCATGCACACCTCCTTTTCTTCACAAAACTTAGAACTACTAGAGCCACTACAAGTCATCTGTAGGGTAGTGTTTGAGGACACTACCATCATAAAAGAGCACCTTATGGAAATGTTTAGGGAGAAAGGACAAGTACTTCCAAAATTATTCAAATAGAAGGTGCTCAATAGTGACTCTAGTGAGGAAGATGATAAGACCTGTAAAGAGTGTAATTAGAAGGCTTTAACATGAAGGCAAAAACTTGTGCACTTTATGGATGATAATGCCCTAAATGAAGATGATCTGATGCATCTTAAAATTGAAATAACTAAGGGGACAAGGTAAGTTGAGGATTCTCATTAGAATAAAAATGAACCCTATTGCATGCCACTCAAGACAACTAAAGTATACATTAGCATAGAGGGAGAACCAAAGATTATCACTATTGGTGCCTACTAGTTTGAGTTAGAGATGGTATGAATTATAGACCTCTTGAATAAATTTTAGGACTTATTACCATGAAACTACAAGGACATGAAGGGAAGCCACCCTTACCTTAGAAAAATGAGCATAAAAATGGTGGTTGGCATGAGGCCAATCAAGAATCACCCATATTGTATGAATCCCAATCTCTATGCCAAGATAAAGAAGGAGATTAATGGAATGTAGTACAAGAATCTAAATGGGTAAGCCTAATGGTCATCAAAATCAATAAGGATGGGTGTATATGGATCTACATCAACTATTAGATGTTTAATATTGCTTTCATTAATGATCCATTCCTGACCCTATTCATCGATGAGGTCCTGGATAGAGTTATAGGATACAAAATCTACACTTTCACTAATGGATTTTTAGGCTACCATTAGGTGCAGATCAAGGAGGATAAGTCCAAAATAACCTTTGTGATTAAATAGGATTGTTTTTCTTATAATTTAATTCCCTTTGGACATAATAATGTACCAACCATATTCTCTAGGGCAGTGATCACTACTTTCAAGGACTTTATCCATAAGTTCCTCCAAGTATATCTTAATGACTAGACTATATATGGTCTTGTAAAAGACCACTATGATAATCTATGCCTAATTTTTGAGAGGTGCATGTAGATCTAGATCTATTTAAATATAAATAAGTGCATATTCATAACTCTATTTGGGACATTGCTCAGGCACATCATCTGCAAGGATGGTTTATTTGTTGATCTGGCAAAGATAGCCATCATAATCTAGCTCCATATTCCTTCAATACAAAAGGATGTTCATGCCTTTTTAGGCCATTTTGGATACTATAAGAAGTTCATTTGGAGATATGCAAAGATCATAGTGCCTCTCAAAGAGCTCTTGAAAAAGGATGACCCATTTTACTGGGGCGAGGTGCAAGAGGAGGCCTTTAAAACACTAAATCTCAAGTTTGCTAGCATGTAAATTCTATAGTTTCTATAATAGACTAATCCTTTCCATGTACATGCCAATGATTTAAGATTTACCATTAGTACCATATTGGCACATCTATGAGAAGGCAAGATGGACCACCCTATCTCCTTTACAAGCAATAAATTGACACAAGTTGAGAAAAATTACACCACCATGAGTGTGAAGTGCTAGAAATGGTCTATGCCTTACAAAAATTTAGGTAATACCTATTAAAAACCCCATTCATCTTTTTCATAGATCATGAGGCACTAAGTACCTTGTGAACAAGCTTATTTTACATGAGTCCATATGCAGATAGATTGTTCTCTTCTATGAGTTATAGTTCTCTATTGTAGTTAAACTTAGGAAGCAAAACTTGGGGCCAGACCATTTATCCTACATCAATTCTAGCAATGCAATGATTCTAATTGAGGATGACATGACAAATTCGTATCTATATAGAGTTTAGCATGTCCTAGGAGTTATAATAGAGATTGACACTTTCCTAATATTTGGTCTTGTACCCCAAACTCGGTCAATTAAGGAGAAGAAAAAACTTGTAATCCATGTTGCCCCATTCTAACTCATTAAGGGGGAGCTATACAAACTTAGTAGATATGAAGTCCTACACCAATGTGTTTTGAAATATAAACATGAATCCATCCTATAAGAAATGCATGAAGGGATTGTAAGAGGTCATTATATTGGTGATATAATGACATGCAAGATATTGTAGTCAAGCTTGTGGTGGCTAAGCCTATTCCAAGATATAAAAGAGTATGATAAGACATGTGATGTAAGATAACATATCAAAAATTGCAACCATTAGGATGATATGCCACTCATCCCAATTCTTGCCTAGGCACCATTCAAAAAATAGGCCTTTGACTTTATTGGGCCAAACACTCCCATAACATGATGCACAGGTGCCAGATATATCTTAATATCCATTGAATATTTCACCAAGTGGGCTAAAGCTGAACAAACCAAAGACTACACAACTATGATAGCCATGCACTTTATATATAAAAACATCATAATTTAGTATGGGTGACCATTAATTCTAACTAGATGTAGACACCGTAATTGTGTCTAACCCTTGTCGTCCTCCCCTTAACCCCTATTTTAGTTCTCCCATGCCTATTTAACCCCTATCAACCATTTTCCCATGAACCTTGACCCTGGCAGCATGTAAAAATGAGCAGAAAGCTAAAGCTATCCTTTGTCCCCATTCTGCATCTGTCGACAACAGTCACTACCTGGCCGACGTCACCGACGTCGATCACTTATCAGCCAACATCAGCAGTCTTGCTGGCGTCAGTTATCCTTAACACTACGTTCTCGACCCAAACATAGGAACTATTATCCGTTATCCGTTATCCATTCATTTGCCAATCCGTTTCTCGATCGGTTATTAGACCTTCCTTCGTATCAATCAGCAAAACCTCTTCATTCAAATGATCAACCAATTCTGGCATCCAACCAATCTGTAATCAATCTCTCACATTCTCTCTCTGATACAGGTATTCTACTTCAGTCATCTTGCTGGAGGTTTACTACATCAAACTTTTGTGACACAGTGACAACATCAATCATGTCTCTGACTTTTATCTTTAGCGCATAATAGGTAAGCGTTTTTTTTTGTGTTTTTATTCTAATCTCTGGTTATTGTTTTTAATTGCTATCATTACCTAGATTTAGATTTAGACTATAGCCCTAACCTTACTTCCACCTGTATCACCTCTATCCACCCTCTACAAAATATACAGTCTGTAACTCTGCCCAGATCCCTGTACAAACCCTCAAACAAATCCCTCTGACTCCTAAACTAGCTTCCCAAACCCTCAGACAAAAACTTCAGACCCTTCTGCAATCCAAAAAATCTGTCCAGACCTGACCAGACCCTATCCAAAACTATTTCCCCGACCAACGCCTGTCATTACCCCTACCGACACCGGCACCTTAACTGACGTTGGCACCCTTCTTGACCGACGCCGGCATAGAGACCGACACCGGTGACTGTGTAGAGTAGTTTGTTGCATATCAAGTACACATTTTGCTTTTTGTCTTTTATTTGCTTTCATTTTATCTTTCATTATTTCTACTTTAGTCAAATATCTTGCTTTTTATTAGTGGGTTGATATCCCTTAAGGAAGTCTTCGTACTTCAGGGATCAAGCATTTGCTTGACAACCCACAGTCTCTCCATCTAACATTTTTTCGTGTTTAGTCTCTTTTTCTTCACAGGTGTCATTCCTCCACAGCCAAAGAGGAGTACCTTCCAATGTCTGATTTCGATGCGCACGACTATATCCGGGTATCTTCTAACCCTAGACCATCTCTTAGTTTCTCATTTTTATCTTTTGAATGTGAAAGCAAAATTAGCGTAGAAACATTCTGGCACGCCTGGTGGGACCCTAGGGCCTTCCTTGGGTTCTTTCTTTCTTTCTTTCATTCATATAGGTGCACTAGGTTCCTTCCTTTTCACCTCTTTCATCTCTTCTAAATGACATCATAAGTAGGAATAAAAAGAACTTTTCTTTTCTTTCTTGCACTTCTAGACTAGTCAAAACTCATATTCTTTGACTCTTTCTCCATTCGTCTTCATACGAACAAACATTTTGACTTGGGCTTAAAACACGTTGCACTTTCATTTCTATTTGCTTGCATTTCTTAGACCATACTTAGTAATTAATAAACGCATATTGAATTAATCTAGTCCACTTGATGTTACACGACCAAACCACTTGCACAAAACAAACATCTCAACTTACCTAAGACAAGGCCCAAATGGGATTTCATCCCCCAGCGGATACCTTACCCATCCCAGTGATCCTACTTGGATTTCATCACCAAGGGGAAAGCCCACTCTGTTCTCTGGCAGAGTCTAATCTCTAGGGGAAGTATATTTTGGCTAAGTAGGCCCAGCTTATCACTGGACTTGTGAAGTGAGGGGAGCTTGCTCCTTAGCACCAGGCCTTGTACGAAACCTAACACAGACTTCTTAAGCACCATAATTGACCTGAAACCATCCATAGACTACTTCTTCTAGGACCTGACTCAAAATCCAATCTTTCTCACACATTCTAAGGCATAAGCCACTATAATCCTAATAATTTACTCCTAGGGTTTTAGGATTTGCTTGTGTTCTTCATCTTTTCTATTCTTATCTGCTTGTTTGAGCTTGTGAGGATGTTCTTTTTTTGCCTTGAATGGTTCTGACTTGTAGTCAAGCTAAGGCTCTAGTCGATCACGCGAGGCATCACTTACTTCCATCTACCCCGTCCATAACCAGTCTTATAATGGAGTTCCACTTAGAGACTGAAAGAACTCCTACTAGCCCGACCCCAACCCAGTCACCTATTGTCCCTAAAGGGGACCAATATTTTGCAAGATTCTTGGACCTCAATGTCATAGCCCTCTAAAATTATCTCGCAAGAAACCCAATGCGAGACCTTTCAGGTGAAGCGGCGATGACATTAACATCATCCGCTACCCAGCCTTTTGCCTCAACCATTAACCCAACCATGGCCAATACACAAAGTTGGGCCTCCCCATCTATTTTTAGACCGACCTCCATCGGGGTTCCATTACCCCCTCAACCACATGCAATTCAACCAAGTTCTACATCATACCAGAACTTGATTGTCTCGACCCCACACACTCTTGTGCCCATATATGCAGGAGTGCCTACCTCCCCTTTTGTCCATGCCACCACACAACCTCCTTTGGCGGTATCTAGTCAGCCTATGCCTTCTACCTTCATAACCCAACCACCTTTGGCCTCCACATCTATCCCTATGACTAGTCATCCGTACGTTGCGCCCTTACTAGTATAGCCGACTACGTCGTATGCCTCCTCTAACCTCTTTCAAGTGCCCTATAACCTAGGGGGTGCCTCGTTTGCCAATCCATCAGCAGACATCATCAAAATGCTGATGGATAAAATGTCCAGTCTCGAGACCTCTATCTCTAGTTCACACAATGCTCTCTCGTATGAGCAAATTTGCAACGAGCCCATTCATCCTTCCATCCCTATCCGACCATACCCCAACCAATGGGAGCTTCCTAAATTTACTCATTTCTAGAGTAAGGAATACCCACAACAACATCTTCGGGCATTCAGACATGCCTGCTATCTTATTACCCATGACGATGCGTTACTTCTACGCACGTTTCCTATGTCTCTTTCTGGCCCTGCCCTTGACTGGTATAGCTCTCTTGCTAGAAATTCTATCTTTTCATTCATTCAACTCACCCAATTATTTCTCGACCATTTTTCTACCAACATCACCAAACAAGTCTTAATCACAGACCTCTACTCCATCAGGCAATTTGACGACGAATCAATAGTCGATTTTGTCGCCCGTTAGAGAGGCTTGATTAACCAGCTCTCCTTCTCCTTGCCTCAACTTGAGCTCATCGAGCTCTTTTCTTGAGCATGTGCCAACCACATCTCCTCCACCTTACGTATTCAAACATTTTTCACTTTCAACGAAGCTTTCACCATGGCTCAAAAGATTGAACTCCATGCCATTAAAGAGGATAAGGTCAAATTGTGTAATACCAATGCAAAAGCCAATGACCCTTCTTCTTCCAGACCTTCTTCTTCTACCAACTCTGAGTCCAAAGGAGTGGCCAACACTGTGGTCATCATATCACCATCCTTGAGAATAACCAATCAACCTCAACCTTCAATATCTCAAAGCATCACAAAACAATTCCAACAACGGTACATACAACCCTTCCCTAACCATCCTCCTAGCCACAACAACATTCAAACCATAACCAATGACTCTCATGACCATCATATACACATGATCAACACGGTTTTGCCTCTTGTCCCTGACCAACCACCATCACAAGTAGAAGAGCCATCTTCTCCCATTTGTCTTTCACAGGTAGAAGAGCCATCTTCTCCCGTTTGTCTTTCACAGGTAGAAGAATCTTCTTCTCCTATTAGTCCTCCATCGACCTCTCTCATATTGGAGGATGCCTTGACCACTTCAACACCAACTACCTCGCCTTCATCCTTCTTATCATCCATAGATGACCATACCTTTTCAACTCCCCAACCACATACAGAAGCCATGGCTATTTCAGTGCTCTTTCCACTTAAAGAGCCCGCATCTTCAATCCCTTCTCCATCGAGAGAAGAACCGTCCACATCTAAGCCCAAACCCGTGCAAGCATCCATCATGCCCAAAGAGATTAAACCTCTTGGTGTTCGTCCCACATCTAACCTCGCCTTGCACAATAGTGGCCCTTAAACCATACTAAAGAAGGCCACTAGACCACACCGGAGGCCTCCTCCCCCACCTTCCTCATTACCTTCAATCTTGGGCCCGCATCCATCCACTTTAATAGGAGTTCTTCCTACTCCCATACTTCACAGAGGCAAGTCACCTCCATTATCTCCTCAACCCGTCAGACATATATCTCCTCCAATCCATCAACCAACACCTCTTATGCCTCTCAAACCAAAGTCATCAACCCTCACTACAACAAAACATCCAAACCTGTTAGCAGGTTCTTATGCCTTGCTGTTACGGCAATTGTTGCAGTCCTCTTGCATCTATCTCCCACATCTTAAACCATACCAATCTCTCAGACCAAAACCACCCTGGTTCGAAGACACTCGTATTTGTGCATATCATCACATGCCTGGGCATGACACCGAGCATTGTTGTGCCCTCAAGGTTGCTATTCACCAATGTCTGGGAAATGACACCCTTCTTCTCGACCACATCATCAATAAACCTTCAACACCACCCCATTCATCAACTTTCAGATCAAGACCATCTTGGTTTGACAACTCTAAATTTTGTCATTATCATCACACTCCAGGAAATGACACTGAGCATTGTTGTGCTCTTAAAGCTGTCACTCATTAACACCAAAAAAAGGATACCCTTCTCATCAAAGACCCTCTTGACCACCTCTTTGACAAATCATCAATACTGACCCATGCTTCTCAAACCTCATCACCTAAATTGGGATCTCCATGCCAGACTATGGTCCCTTTGCCGCCTTTGACCCCATTATTCGACATCAACACAGTCCATCTGACCACTAAGCCTCAATAAACCTTGACCAATCTATCCAACATTCTCCCTAAGTGACTGGGGGAATCCAACCTTATCCTGACCTCGACCAAACATTCAACCAAGCCTTCGACCAAACATTCGACCAAACCTCGACCAAGTCTCGGCCAACCATTAATCAACCTTCTTACCATGACATCAACCATGACATCAACCATGACCTCGACCAGACCTTGACCACACATAGTCCAATCATCAATCAACCTTCCTATCATAAATTTGACCAAACCTCGACCACACATAGTCTAATCATTAATCAACCTTCCTATCATGACCCTGACCAGCAGCAACCAAACCTCGACCAAACTTCAATCATACAACATCAACCAACCTAGCACCTATCACTTCTTCAAACTGTCATCAATCAACACATGACCAATATGGAGAAAAGTAAATGAGGCAAGTTTGCCCCTAATTGGCTCAGACCTTTCATTATCACGCACAAGTATGGATCAAGGACATATCATTTGTCTTCTCTCGATGGACGACCAGAACCTGAGCCTCTTAATGTGTTGCATCTGCGACCATTCTACTGTTAGTCAAGTACTCATCCACTTGACATTTATCTTGAGCTCATCCCTTGAGCAATCCCCATCCTCTTAGTCCTCATTCCTTTCAACCCTACTCCCCTTAACAAATCCTCTATAACCCTTTTATAAAGTATGGATGCTTTGTCCTAATAAAAGGGAGCCTTTGACCTTCTATAGTCTTGTCCATGACTCACATTTCTGTCAAGACAAATCAAGATGTCAAAAATATCCAAGGTCACAAAATCGCATCAAAAGGCAGACTGCTCCCTTGAAGGATAGCTGTACTATCATTGATGTAGCTAATAGACTACTCCCTCGAAGGATAGCTATTCAAAGCCCTTATATATAAATCAAAATATAGACCACTCCCTCGAAGGATGGCTATGATTAACTCTTGCTACCAACATCAATCTTTCTTAGAAGCTTCCTGCATTGATCAGCTTCATAAATGACCACCAAGAAAATGACATCTCTATGTAGACTTCCCGCATTGATCAGTCTGCACCAAAAAAAATAAAAAAAAATCATGGACTTGGCTTGTAGTTGTCTCAGGGTCTCCTATAAAAGGGGCAAAGTTATCTTTGCTCTAAAATAGGTTACCTTATCCTCCTCCTATCACCTGCTCAAGGGACTTTGAGCTCACTTTAATGTCAAAGTGATTTGATTACCACTCTAACACAACATATGGTCAACGACGTCATGCATGAATGGGGCTCTTGGTTCTAATAACCCCTATCTATGCTGTCATTTCTGGTCCTTGTCAATGAAAGAGCAATATGCCTTTCACTTTTCCTACACTTTGGTCACATTCAACTTCATCACTTGTCAAACCCAACCAAGCCAACCCAACATTTTCAGACCTGTCACATCATCATAACCTATTCACACTAGTTTCTATGGACACTAATACACATGGAAACTATCGACCAGATGCAATTTATGTTAAGCATAAACCAATACTTGTTGAAGCATAAATAGACCTCAATTCATTTTTAGCATACGTCCATCACGACTATGGAAAATTGCTAGGGATGAAAGACCACATCACCAATGTTACAGAATACACCATTTGGAAAAGGCTGTAACATCTTTTTTCTCCTCATCATTTTGACCTTGATCAAGACCAGTCTATCGACCACTTTCACCACCTGTCTACCACTCAGACTCCTAGTTTTGAACTACATTGGTCTGAGGCCCTTCACACAAGGGCTATGTAGGCAGCACTCAGATGATACGATATCTTCTGGGGTTAGCTCGACCACCTTCATTTGTTCATCTCTCTGATGGACAAACCTTCTTTCCTCCTTTTGACCATGACCTTGCCCTCAACCAAGACTAATTCAATCACTTCGACCCTTTTCCTCCCTCTTTGGGAGAACTACATTGGCCTGAGGCCCTAACGATAGGGGCTATGTAGGCAGCACTCAGATCACATAACATCTTCTGAGGTTAGCTCGGCCACATCCTTTCATCCATCCATCCACCTCAACTAATCACCATTGGAGATCATACCTGTCTCCTCCAACCCTAATCACTTCCAAGACAATATTGCCTTGGTTGTTTTTGCCTATCTGCTACCTCATGACTGGTTAGCAAAATTGTGCATAGACTATTTTGACCTTCACAAGTATAGGATCGCAAGCTGGTTGATCCCCACTACTTGTGACATTTTCATGTTTCTAGGAGCACTTCTTGAGCCCAAGATACCTGGAACACGATGACCATTGGAGCTTCAGCTTAGAGTAAATAACCCAATCAGTAAACAACTAAATGCTGGGGCCTAGTTACTTCAATTTTGGCACTCCTCGACCCTTGACCTGTGACAATTTGACCTGACCATCTCGTGAAGTGGTATGCATGCAATCATGACTTTTGTAGCGTTCACCCTCACCCCTTTTTCATCCAATCTTTGTCAAATCAGCACCTGATTCCAGGTTCCCTTCTCTCGACTCCTACTTTGAGGGGGAATACCTCATCCATAATCGAGGCAACCAACCCTCCTATTTTTGTCTTGTAGTTCAATTAAACAACCAACAAGACGAAATCGACCTTATCCCACACCTGGGGCAACCAACTCCTATTTTTGTCTTGCAGTTCATCTAGAACAACCAACAAGACAAAAAGGGGCAAATGTAGACACTGTAATTGTGTCTAACCCTTGTTGTCCTCCCCTTAACCCCCATTTTAGTTATCCCATGCCTATTTAACCCCTGTTGACCATTTTCCCACAAACTTTGACCCTGGCAGCATGTAAAAATGAGCAGAAAGCTAAAGCTAGCCTCTGTCCCCATTCTGCATCTACTAACGATGGTCACTACCTAGCCGACATCACTAACGTTGGTCACTTATCGGCTGACATCAGCAGTCCTACTGGCGTCAGTTATCCTTAACACTACATTCTCAACCTAAACATAGGAACCATTATCCATTATCCATTCGGTTGCCAATCCATTTCTCGATCGGTTATCAGACCTTCCTTCGTATCAATAAGCAAAACCTCTTCATTCAAATGATCAACCAATTCTGGCATCCAACCAATCTGCAATCAATCTCTCGCATTCTCTCTCCGATACAGGTATTCTACTTCAGTCATCTTGCTGGAGGTCTGCTACATTAAACTTCTGCGACATAGTGACAACATCAATCATGTCTCAAACTTTTATCTTCAACGCGTAACAGGTAAGCATTTGTTTTGTGTTTTTATTCTGATCTCTGGTTATTATTTTTAATTTCTATCATTACCTAGATTTAGATTCAGACTATAGCCCCAACCTTACTTCCACCCGTATCACCTTTATCCACCCTCTACAGAATATACAATCTATAACTCTGCCCAAATCCCTATACAAACCCTCAAACAAATCCCTCTGACTCCTAAACCAGCTTCCCAAACCCTCAGACAAAAACTTCAGACCCTTCTGCAATCCAAAAACTCTGTCTAGACCCGACCAGACCCTATCCAAAATTATTTCCCCGACCGACACCGGTCATTACCCCTATCGACGCCGGCACCTTAACCGATGTCGGCACCCTTCTTGATCGACGCCATCACAGAGATCGACACTGGTGACTATGCAGAGTAGTTTGCTGCATATCAGGTATGCATTCTACTTTTTGTCTTTTATTTGCTTTCATTTTGTCTTTCATTATTTCTACTTTAGTCAAATATCCTAATTTTTATTAGTGGGTTGATATCCCTTAAGGAAGTCTTCATACTTCAGGGATCAAGCATTTGCTTGACAGCCCACCGTCTCTCTGTCTAACATTTTTCCGTGTTTAGTCTCTTTTTCTTTGCAGGTGTCATTCCTCCACAGCCAAAGAGGAGTACCTTCCAATGTCTAATTTCGGTGTGCACGACTATATCCAGGTATCTTCTAACCCTAGACCATCTCTTAGTTTCTCATTTCTATCTTTTGAATGTGAAAGCGAAATTAGCGTAGAAACACTAGAGATAGAGGCACTCATTTCATAAATGAGACAATGCATAACCTTTTAACTGAGTACATGGTGGTGCACCATAAGACCACCCCATATTATCCCCAGGCCAATGGTACACTTGAAGCCTTCAACAAATTTTTTAAAACATGCCTGACAAAGATATATGGCATAGTTCACAAGGATTAGGATGATCATGTTTTAGTGGTACTTTTGGCATACTACACAACCTATAAGTGCCTAAACAAGGCTACACCATTTTAACTAATGTTTGGCACTAAATTAGTTCTACCCATGAAATTCATGGTACCATTTTTACGCATTATATGAATTGGTCATTTGAATGACCAAGATTATTTAAGCTCAAGGTTGGAAGATTTAGAGTGATTGGATGAGAAGCACACCTAAGCCAAGTGGAGTCAATAAATTGAGAAGATGTGCCAGAAGTGCTGACATGACAAGCATATCAAGCATAATGAGCTAACTAATGGAGTATTGTTGTTACTCTATGACTCTAAATACTTAAAACACCTAATAAAGTTACAAATATGGTGGATGGGACCCTATATCATTCATCACATATTGAAAATAAGCACATATAAGCTATGCATGTTGTCCAATAAAATGCTCCTTGGGAATTTCAATGGGAATTGATTAAATCCATATAGATAGTAGGATGGTGCTTGTGCCATAGAAACATCAACTTCTTGGTCAAAATTTAGTTGGAGTTAAGCTGACTAAGATACCATTTGGCATAATCCAAACCATTATTTTATTTGTTTTGTGTGTAGTGAATAAAGGTAGTGAGTGAAAAGTGGCAGTCACAAGAGCTTATGTGTTAACACTTCATGCATAATTCCAATCAGGTGAGTCAAGAACTTGTGCCCATAAGTGCATGAGTTCAGACATCTAAGTAGTGGGTGTGTGAAGATTACTAGGCACAAACAAAAGAAATAAAAGACATATATACATAAAACAAATAGTGTAGGGCATGTGAAGTCCCACGAATGAACCACTTCAGCACTATCTTTATACTAGAATAGCTATAAGGTGCATTAATTTATCTACCACTAGAGACATAGTGATGTAGGAGCATCATCTCCACATTTTTAAATGTGATTTTCAAATGTGTGTTATGTCTAATAGGGGGTTAGTCAAGTCAATTATGAGGTGTTTACAAGTTTCTCTCTAAAAACAATTCAAATTTGTAAGTGTCATCCTTTGAGGTCATAAGGTTATTAAATAATCAATTTATTGTAAAATAAGTCTTAAAAAACATCTCTTGTTGGTTCTAAAGCCTCTTATGGCTTGTAGAGTCCATGCAAAAGGTGACCAAATAGTCTTAAGTGAATAAGGAGACCTTAGGAGCCATTCATGAAGGTATAAGTCTATGAACAATAATAAGAGGAAAAATTACCATTTTGTGATATTAATTTACACTCATTTAAAGGTGAAAACACCTTATCACCACCATATAAGGAGGAATCCTACGTAGGAGGAGGCAAACAAAGTTAATACTAGGTTGAGTGTTTATTAAAGATTATCATATTCTATGATTAAGAGTTTGTTAAACCTTAAGCTATGTTTGATACTTGGTCAATAAGAAGTAGAATTCAACCTTTCCTAAGATCTATAATCTTATAAAATCCATTTAAATCTTGTTCAATGTATGGTGTTGAAGACAAGGAGGAAGTTTGAGATGAGTAAGGTGTAGAAGCTTGCCTATAAGGCCTTTAAGATCATGAATAGGTTGTATGTAAATATAGTTGCATTAATGAAGATTATTGTTTAAGATCCATTTTATATTTCATATAATATGTGATTTTTTCTCTTAAGTGTTTATAAGTCAATACATTTGTTTTCTTATGATTATGCAATCAACTTAAAGAAGAAATATAGTCCTTCCACTGTAAACAACAAGGTAAAGTGAATATGTTATGAATATAGATTGATTGGAATCATTAAAAAAGGTGTAAGGATATAAATTAAAGTTTTTTTCATTTTAAGTAGAGATTAAGAGTGTGTGGAAACCTTTAAATGTTCATTAAATAACCCTAGACTAAGGAAAATAGAATACAGAGTTATAGTGACTATTAAAAAGGATTATTCCATGTAATTTTAGATGCATGGGTTAAAGACAACCTTTAGAATATTTGTGTAAATATTTTAGAGTCCTTGCAAGACATAACTAAGTCTTGAGATCCTTTGTGCTTTATAAAACCCTGAATGATAGCTCTTATGTTTGTTGATAGGGAACAAACATGTATAGTAAAGGTTAAGGGAAATATCAATTGTTAAAGATAAATTTATGTTAAATAAGTTTATTTGAAGTTAGATTAGGTGTAATGAATATATAAAGACTTAATTAAATCAATTGAGGTTTTTGGAATATGGTACAAGGCTAGATCTAGTCCAATATTTCTAAAAACCTTATCTTCTTGTATGCTTTAGTCAAAGATAAACAAAAGGTCTTGTAAAGGAGAATACAATAGGTATTTTTAAGTGGAATAAGAGTTGAATTAAGTTTTTATGGTTGTTAAGATCTTAATTAATTTTTTAAGGATGTTTGAAAGCTTTTAGACTTTGTAAAGTGAAGAATTTTAGTCCTCGAGTTATGACAGGACTGAACGAGGGCACATCTAGTAAATTAATAATATCTCCCAAATTACCTAATGAAAAATTATGAAACTTGGATAGTTGGAACATCTTGGAGAGAGGAATCAAAAGAATTAAATATTGAGTCATTTGGATTAGTATTGGGAAAGATATTACCAAATTATAGTCAAGTCTATTTTACTAAAAATGATAACAATGATAAAAGGACTCATAACTTTAGATGCAATTGATGAAAGGTGGAGTAATAAGTATATAATATATTTATGGTAATTTAAAGTCATGATATGCCATATAGATTCATTTAGTACTGAATGTGTGTATGATGTAAAATAAATTTTGTATGTTCTTAACAATGAAGAAGGGGTTTGTAATAGATTTTGCATCCTTGAGACTATTTAAGCCAAATAAACATTGGATCTTGTTTATTACATGTAGACACACATATTTGAGGTATTTAGAAGGTCTGAGAAGAAACAATTTAAAATATGACCTAATAGAGGTTAATAGGCTTAATAGTTAAATCAAGGCTATAAAGAGAGTAGAAGAAAATCTATGGAGTTGCATAGAAAACTAATGATTAAGATTGGTTTTCCTTGTTAGAGTGAATGAAAGCATACTTAATATAGTCCATGTGAGACTCTATAAATCTATTCAAGGTAAATATTCCTTAAAAATCATGTGGATAAGGCTCATGTAAAGGTATATCAAATTGAAAGTAGAGCTATATGAAGTGATATGGTTCTATGAATAATTCAAAACGCTAACAGTTAAGAGCTTATTAAGTCTTCAAGTGTTAGTATATAAAAGGAAAAAATTATATTGACAAATGTCTTGTAATTATATTCAAGTGTTGAATAAAGAGTTAAGATCATCAAAATAGTAGTCAAGTGGATAGTTATTCAAATGTAAAAATATTGTACCTATGGTGGTTTTGGGACTTAAATTACATATAAAGAGTTAAGTCTACCATTGTTGTCATTCAAGTTAATAATTTGGAGTTATATGAAGTTGATTATTCATTCAGAGCTAGGTTGATGTAAAAAGATGGCCTTGGTGCCATAAATCTTTGGTATCATATCTATAACCTATTTTAATTGATATTTGTTGATAAGTGGATTGCTAATAAGTTATTGAAGTTGAAAGAGATTATAGAAAAGTTGGTCAAGGAGTTTTAAATCCAAGTTAATGATTAAGGAGAAAATACAAAGCCAAGAAGGATTAAGAGAGAGTGAAAAGCACAAAGGTTACTCAAGAAAGAAATCCAAGGAGAGAGCTTGGATAAAAAATGTAGTAAGAAGACTTGCTTGAAATAATGATGTTGGTAAAAAGAGTGTTGAAGGAGATGTCTAAAACAAAGGACCAACTAAATAAGCAAAGAGAAAGATAAATGAGAAGGAAGTAGAAAGAAGAATAAGACTTCCAAAGAGAGGTTAATGAGATAAAGCAAAGGATAACATTGCTAAGGTTGATGGTAGAGGATATGTCAGATCGATGGAATAGATGGGTGATGAAGAAAAAATTAAGGGGCCAGTCAAGCTATTGGTAAAGAGAAGGAAGAGGATAAAGAGGTTGTTATATAAGTAACTAAAGGAAAAGCTAAAGAATCTCAATGTGGAAGAAGAGATTTTTATATCTATGTTGATGATTTAAAATTGTGCTTGTTCTAACATAAATAATGGGAAGTTTCAAGATGTGGGGCTTGCGACTTGAAATAACCTCTAGATTTTTAAGAAGCTGGTCTCTTCTTTATATCAAGTGTATACTAGGAAAAGGGATAAGAATTTTAATAGAAACACAAATGCAAGAAAGAAAACCTATGGCGATGCACCTGAATGTAATTTGACCTTAATCTTGAGCACAGTGAGACTATATGTAAGATTCATTTACATTTAAGAGAAAACAAGTGCAAGATCAATGTAAAAGATGGAAACAATAGAAACAGAGGCTCACAACATAGACTACTTTTACAGTGATACAAAAAATGACAACAAAGGCACAAGGTTCAATCATCTTATTTGAATTTTCTAGTCACATAAGAGGCACATAAACACGCACAGTTATATAAACTTTTCAACTCAATAAAATGGGACAAAGGCAAATGACATTCCTAATCATAGCTCTAGAAAGTCTAAACTCTTGACAACATAGCCTAGACTACTTTTGCAATAACATAAAAAGTATCAACAAAGGCACAGGATTCAATCTTCTCATTAATTATCCATTTACATAAGAGGCACAGAAACACGCACAGTTACATAAACCTTCCAACTTAAGAAGATACAACAAAGGAAAAAGATATTCCTAGTCATAGCTCTAGAAAGTCTAAACTCTTAACAATAATTCTCTCAAAAAATTCTCTCTGGTATCTCCCCCTCTGGTTATCTCTGCACCCTTATTTATAGCCTTGGATTCACTCTAGATTGTCTGCTTATTCCTAATCTAACAACTTGTAGACACTGAAATTGTGTCTAACCCTTGGTCGTCCTCCCCTTCTCTCCCCTTGTCATCTCACCCTATGACCCATTTATGACCCCCATTTTATTATCCCATGCCTATTTAGCCTCTCTCAATTGTTTTCCCATGAACCTTGACCCTGGCAGCTTGTAAGAATGGGTGGAAGGCTAAAATTAGCCTCTATCCCCATTCTGTAGCCGCTAACATCGGTCACTACTCTGCTGACATCGGTAGTTCTGTCAGCATCAGTTACCCTTAAAACTGCATTCTCAACCTAAACATAGGATCCATTATCTATTTCCCAATCCATTATCTATTTCCCAATCCGTTACCCATTATCCGTTATCCGTTATCAGTTTTTCGATCGGTTATCTGACCTTCTTTCAAGACATTCTCAGATCCGACCTTAGTCAAAACAATCAACCAACCTTTCACTCAGCCAATCTGCAACCAAAACTCTCTCTCTCTCTTGGGCACAGGTACTCTGCTTCAGTCACCTTGCTGGAAGTCTTCTACATCGAACATCTGTAACCAGTCCGCAACACACCATCAATAATCAACCTGCAATCATGTCTCCTATTCTCTTTTCAATAGGCAACAGGTAAGTGTTTATTCTATTTTTTTCATTTTGTTTTTTGGTTATTATTTTTAAGTGATATCACCACCCAGATTCAAACTATCAGACCACAAACCTAACTTGATTTTTGGATGTATCACCTCTATCCACCCTTTCCAGAATATACAGTCTATCCATTGTCCCTGTAACTCTGCCCAGATCCCTACACAAACCCCTAAACAATCCCTCTGACCCCCAAACAGGCTCCCTAACCCTCAGACAAAACCTTAGACCATTTTTTAGTCCTAAAACCTGTCCATACTTGACCAGACTTCATCCAAAGACTACTACCCCAATCGACGCCAGTCATTGCCCCTACCGACGTCGGTGACATTCCTTGACCAACGCCGGTAGAACCACCGATGCCGACGACTGTGCAAGGCAGTTTGCTGCATATCAGGTATGAATTTTGTCTTTTATTTATTTCATTCTATCTTTCATCATGTCTACTTCTATCAAATATTCTATTTTTAACAGTGGACTGTCATCCTCTGAGAAGTCTTTGCACTTCTAGGACCAAGCTTTCGCTTGGCAGTCCACTTTCTTGTCATCTAATATTTTTCGTGTTTTAGTCTCTTTCTCTTTCAGGTGTCATCCTCCACAACCAAAGAGGAGTTCATGCTATTGTCTAAATCTGGTGCACAAGTCTATAATCCGGTTATGTACAAACCCTCGTCTATTCTTTTTAGTTTCTCATTTTTCCTTTCTTGAATGTAAAAATCAAATCTAGTATAGAAACATTCTGGCACGCCCGGTGGGACCCTAGGGTCTTCCTTGGGTTCTTTTCTTTCTATTCATATAGGTGCATTAGGTTTCTCCCTTTTCACCTCTTTCTTCTCTTCTAAATGACATCATAAGCAGGATAAAAAAGAACTCTTCTTTCTTTTCTTGCATCATAGACTAGTCAAAAGTCATAGTCTTCAACCCTTTCTCCATTTATCTTCATACGAACTAACATCTCAACTTGGGCTTAAAACACATTGCATTACATTTCTGCTTGCTTGCATTTCTTAGTCCACACCTAGTAATTAATAACCGCATCTTGAATTAATCATAGTCCACTTTATGCTACACAACCAAATCACTTGCACAAATCAAACATCAAAACTCACCTGAGACAAGGCCCAACTAGGATTTCATCACCCAGTGGATACCTTACCCATCCCAGCAATCCCACTTGGATTTCATCATGAAGGGGAAAGCCCACTCTATTCTCTGGCAGAGGATAATCTCTAGGGGAAGTATATTTTGGCTAAGCAGGACCAACTTATCACTGGACTCGTGAAGTGAGGGGAGCTTGCTCCTTAGCACTAGGCCAAGTACAGAACCTAACATAGACTTTTAAGCACCTAAATAAACTTGAAACCATCCATAGACTACTTCTTCTAAGACCCGTCTCAAAAGCCAAATCTTCCTACATACATTCTAAGGCATAAGCCACCACGATCCTAATAATTTATTCCTAGGGATTTAACGTTTAGGGTCTGCTTGTGTTCTTCATCTTTTCTATTCTTATCTACTTGGTTGAGCTTGTGAGGACATTATTTCTTGCCTTGAATGGTTCTGACTCATAGTCAAACCAACGCTCTTGTCAACCACGCGAGGTATCAACCACTTCCGCGTTCCCCGTCCATAACTAGTCCTATAATGGAGTTCCACTCGGAGACTGAAAGAACTCCTACTCGACCGACCCCGACCTAGACTCCCATAGTCCCTGAAGGGGACCAAGATTTTGAAAGATTCTTGGACCTAAATGTCAAAGCCTTGCAACATTATCTCACAGAAGCCAAATGCGAGACTCCTTAGGCAATCAAATTTATGGAATGCTGACCTCTTTAGTCGAGACTGCGACTGTATCGACAGCGTCCATAGTTCAACCTATAGACACCCAGGCTATCACCTCGACCAATGACCAGCCCTTGACCAACCTTTTAAGTGTGGCCTCTCCCTCCATCTCTGGGCCCACTTCCACCAGGGTTTCGGCCCCCTATCAACCGCAGCCCATTCAATCAACCTCTACCCCTTTCCAAAATCTAGTTGTATCTATTTTGCCTACCCTCGACCCTATTAACACCAAGGTGGCTACCTATCCATTGGCCCATGCTACCACTATCCAACCTCCCATGGCAACATCAAGCCTAGCCATGCCTTCTACCCAACCACCCTTGGCTTCCACTTCTGTCCCTACGATTAGTTATCAATACATTGCATCCTTACAAGTGCAATCGACTACGTCGTATGCCTCCTCTAGCCTCTTCCAAGTGCCCTACAACCTAGGGGCGCTCCACCCACTAATCTGTCAGCAAACATCATTAAAATCCTGATGGATAAGATGTCTAGCCTTGAGACCTCTGTTTCTGGTTCACAAAATGCCCTCTCATATGAGAAAATTTGCAACGAACCCATTCATCCCTCTGTCCTGATCAGGCCGTATCCCAGTCAGTGGGAGCTTCCTAAATTCTCTCATTTCTAGAGCAAGGAAGACCCGCAACAACACCTACGGGCATTTAGACATGCCTGTTATCTCATTACCCATGACGATGCGTTACTTTTACGCACATTCCCTATGTCCCTCTCTGGTGTGGCTCTTGACTGGTATAGCTCCCTTGCCAGCCATTCTCTCTTCACATTCACTCAGCTAGCCCAACTCTTCCTTGATCATTTCTCCATCAACATCACCGAAAAGGTCTCAATCATAGACCTCTATTCTATCCGATAGTTCAAGGATGAATCCATAACCGATTTCGTTGCTCACTAGAGAGGCCTCATCAATCAGCTCTCATTTTCCTTACCCAACCTGAACTTATTAAACTTTTCTCTCAAGCTTATGCCAAGCATATTTATTCTACCTTACAGGTTCAGACCTTTCGCACCTTTAATGGAGCCTTCACAATGGCCCACAAATTTGAATTACGTGCCATTGAGTAGAACAAAGTCAAGTTGTGGAGTAAGAATCTCAACTCCAAGACCAATGACTGTTCTAAGCCTTCTTCATCTAACCCCAAGTTTAAGGCATCAGCAAATGCTATAGTCATTAGACCTTCATCCTCTTCCCCTTCAACCAACTAGCCCGAGCCATCCATGTCCCAAAAACATCACCCACTAATTCCAGCAGAGATATGTGCAGCGACAGTATACTCCACTTGGAGAATCATACACGTCTATGCTAGAAAAACTTGTCAAATAGGGGGTTCTCAATCTCCCTCAAATCCAACCACCTCCACAATTTGATCCCTCATGTGCCATCCCTGCGTGGTATAGGGAAAATGACTTCTGCAACTACCACCATGTTAAAGGCCATGACACAGGCAATTGTAAGACCCTTAAAAACATCATCCAAGACATGCTGGAAAAGGGTAGACCTCATCCTCAACAATCCCAATGCACCACCCAATCAGGGCATCAACATATTCAAGCAACCATTCCCCAATCATCCTCTGACCCAAAACAATGTCCAGACCATAATTGATGACACTCACGAACATAATGTACGAATAGTCAATACGGTCTCGCCCTTCATCCCCGACCAACCTCTTTCACAAACTCAAGAGGTTAATCCACCAATTAGTCCATCACATGTGGACAAACCTCCTTCTCCAGTTAGTTCTCCATCAACTTCTCTTATATTGGAGGACACCTTGACCATACCAGCTCCACCAGTCTCACCATTCTCCTTCTTGCTACCTATGGAGGACCCGACCCTTCCTACTCCTCAATTGCAAGTGGAGGGCACAATCATTCCTGCCCTTTACCCTCTTGAGGAGCCTCATTCTTTAGTTTCTTCTCCACCTAGGGAAGAACCTGTCTCTCCTCCGTCTCCAACCAAAGATGAACCTATCACGACTTCATCATGCCTTGGGTTCGAGACCACTACACCAATCTCATCTTCAACCCCACAACCATCCACATCCTCTCAAGGACCCAAACCTCATCCAACATCTTCTCAGCCATTTTCTCGATTAGTGGAGAAACTTGAACTTCTCCCTTCAAGGATAGTGGAGCATCAGGTATTGTGGGAGCGTCTCACAGCTCTTCAGCATGCCCATGCCCTCTCATCTTATGCTACCAATCCTCCCATGGCAGAATGTCTCAAGACTCTCAACAAAAACCAGACTTCCACTTCTAGACCGTCTAAACCTCAACCAAACACATTAGGACCGAAACCCTCATCTATCCCATCAAAACCAATCAAGTCACTCGGTGTTCACCCTGTCTCCAACCTCACTCACCTGCAAGTGAAGGTGGATTTAGACTAGACCCTGACCAATAGTAGTCTTCAAACCAAATTAAAGAAGACTGCCAAACCACTGAGGTGAACTCCTCCTCCCCCATCACTATTACCCTCTATTTTGGGCCCTCATCCTTTGACCTTGATCAAAATCCTCCCCACTCCAACCTCTAATCAAAACCAGTTGCCTCCTCTACTTCCTTTGCCTACCACCAGCCTATCCTCTCCAAAAATCTTGGCACCTCTCATGAAGAAAGTGTTGTCTTCCCTTGCTGCCACACCATCAACCCAGAAAGTGGTATGAAAGCCTCCTCCAACACCACCCAAGTAAAAGTCACCAGCATCACACACATCAATGAGCACGAACCCTTTGGTGGGCTCATACTCTTTGATATTGCACCAACTTTTGCAAACTTCCAGCATAACCCTTCCACCCATCAGACCTTTCCAACCTCTCAGGTCTAAGCCCTCCTGGTTTGATGATACGAAGATTTGCCTATATCATCGTACACTAGGACATGATACCGAGACTTGATGTGCCCTCAAGGCCATCATTTGCCGTTACATGGAGAAGGACATTCTTCTTCTTGAGGACACCATCAATCGACCCCTGACACCTTCCCACATTTCTTCAACCTCTTCAACCACATCAACATCTCATAAGTAGGCCATGACCCCTTCATCTCCTTCACCCCCTATCTTCGAAATTAATGCCATCCACATAACCACTAGGTCACAAAAGGACAAGGTGAAAGAAAAAGCCACCATTCCTTGGACCTATCCTTTCATCTAGCCACCTCAACCGCCCAAGCCTAAAATTTCTATCCTTGGCACACCTCAACCCTCTTCTTCTTCCTCTTCAGGGACGATCCATGACTCCATGTTAAAACAACTTCACCAGATGCCCGTGAAGATGTCCCTTTATGACCTCATCCAAACCTCACCCCAGCGTCATTAGGCCCTCATCCAAGCCTTGTAGGTAGTGGAGGTCTAACTCGAGGACCCCCAACCACTCACTACCCTGGTCCACTCTTTATCCCCTGTTGCCTTCATCACTTTCAACAATTCTAAGAGTCCTACATCTAACACAGAAGATCAAGACACTACTCTCTTCATCACTGCCTATGTTGATCGAACCCGCATCAAGCATGTTATGATTGACGAAGGTGCCAGCATCAACATTATCTCCACCCATGCCTTTGATCAATTGGCCCTCCCCAAGAATTACATATCCAAAACTGATGCAATCTTGCGATCCTTCAATGACACCACTGCCACAACCATTGGCACAGTCATCCTTCACATTCGCATTGGTCCACACAGTCTCAGATCTCTTCTATATCATCGAAGGAGAGTTTCAATATAACATCTTGCTGGGCCAACCCTGGATCCACGCCATGGCTTGTGTTCCCTCTACCCTACACTGTTGTGTGAAATTTGAGCATGACGGGCAAGTCCACACTATTCCCACTGACCCATCACCTTTCAAAAATTATAACACGACATATCGGCCAAATGATGTCCTCATTCCTATCAAGCCATCAACCTCGGTGCCACCTCCATCTGCAGAAGCTTTGACCAGTTCACAACCGATGGTCGTCCTCACCCCTCCTCTTCAAGCGATAACCAAAGACCCCATGGAAGACATCTTTCAATGAATTTTACTTGGGGAATATCAATTGCTAGCCTTAGATATGTTCCAAACTCTGCAAGAGTATGGACGCCTTCACCACAGCCCTAGTTACGATCAATGGATCAGGATGGTCGTGCCTTATGGTCCTCCTCACCTCCGAACCAACCTTGTCTATGGGGGGCTCAATCAAGCTCCTAATGATGGCAATCCTCTCTCTTCACCACAACCATTCACATCAGACTTCTCATTTCTTGGCAACCCTGCCTTTTCACACACCTACCTTTATAGGTGTCCATGGAAGGGTTTTGGCTTCAGACACTATGAGCAAGGCTCCCATCAGCCCATGAAACCGCTCAACGATGATGATGCCAAGAAACAATATGGCTTGGGATACCATGACCCCACTTAGGCCTTTGTAGACCTTTACCCTGAACCCACCATTGACCAATCTCCTTCAAGCTCGCTCGTTCTTCCCTCTTCACCTACGGAGTTAGTGGTTTCCATCCCTCCTAGTTTTTTTTACATAAACACCATCCGCCTAGAACCCCTGACCTATCAGCTAAATGGGGTGTCCAGGTCTCTCCCTCTCATTTATCCTAGCATGATAGAGGATGAGTCGGTGACCATTCACACTATCTGCTGTGTTGATGACGATGCCATTCTTTCCTACATGGGCGCCGATGACTCTTTCATCTAGCTCTCCCTCCCTTCTGAAACCCAGGTTATGTTAAATGAATCAACCATTCACATCAACCTCCCTTCTTCTGATGTTCCTCACATCTTGAAGATTTGCCAATATTTAGATGCTCAGGAGTAGCTAGACTACACCCAGTTCCTCTCAGACCATAGTAAGGCCTTTGCCTAGACCTATAATGACATGCCTGGCATCGACCCCACCATCGCTACCCATAACATAGTCACCAAACCAGAGGCTAAGCCTGTTAGGCAAAAGCTTTGAAAGATGCATCCTCGCATTGTGCTCCTTGTCAAAGAGGAACTTTAGCACCTCATTTCTGTCTCTTTCATCTAGCCCATCGATTCCTTACAGTGGGTCTCTAACATCATCCCTATCACCAAAGTAACTAGGGGGATCTGGATCTGCACAGACCATCGTGACCTTAACCTAGCCTATCCCAAAGATGACTTTCCTATTCCCAACATTGACCAGCTTGTTGATCTCACGGCCAGCCATGAGATGCTATCTCTCATGGATGAGTTTTTAGGATATAATCAGATCCTGATTGCACCAGAAGATCAGCACAAGACTACCTTTATCTCCCCATGGGGGACTTTTTGCTATCGGGTCATGCCTTTCAGCTTGAAGAACACAGGCACCACATATCAGCGTGCCATGAATTATATTTTCCATGATCTCCTCCACAAAATCATGGAGGACTATGTGGATGACCTGCTTGGCAAGTCCAAGCTTCGCCACGACTATCTGACCATTCTCAAGATCATCTTCTCTCACCTTCTTCAATACAATGTCCACCTTAACCCTAAGAAATGTGTCTTTGGGGTCCTCTCTGGAAAGCTCTTAGGCTTTATTGTCTCTTTTTGTGGCATCAAGATAGATCCCGCTAAGATCTGTGCTATCCTTGAGATGCCACCTCCGACCAATCTCAAGTAGCTTTGCAGTCTACAAGGGAAGCTCCAGTCCATTTGCTATTTCATCTCGCAACTTTCTGACTGCTGCCAACCTTTTCATCATCTCCTTAAGAAGGACATCTCCTTTAAATGGGATAAGGACTGTCAAGAGGCTTTTGAAGCCCTTAAATGCTATCTCGTCTCTCCACCAGTCCTCATTCCACCTAAAGATGACCAACCCTTCTACCTTTACATCTCTGCCACCAACCATTTGTTAGGTGCCATGATTGCGCACCGAGATGAGCACCATCGTGAGCAAGTGGTCTACTATATCAGCCAAACACTGGTTGACTATAAAACTTGATATACTCATATCGAGAAACTCTATTTGGCATTAGTCTTTGCTGCTACTAAGCTCTGCCACTATCTTCTCAACCATAAAACCTTTGTCATCACTCACATCAACCCTCTTAAATATATGCACTCCAAGACATATCGAAATCAATGTATGGCTCGGTGGCTCATGCTGCTTGCTGAGTTTGACCTCAAATTCATCCAGCAGAAATCTATCAAGGGGAAAACCATCACTGACCAACTGGCAGATGCCCCTCTTCTCGACAATCAACCTTCACAGTGCGAGTTCCCTGACGATTCTATTGCCACGCTTTCCACTTATGACACTGTCTACCAAATGACCATGTTCTTCGATGGCTCCAAATGTCAACTTGATGGGGGTGCGGGATTTATTCTCATCCCACTTGAAAGGGAGCCCATGCCTTTCTCTTTCAAGCTCAACTTTGATTGTACCAATAATATGGCTAAATATGAGGCCTTAATTTTTAGACTTCAAACCTCCCTCTCTCTCAGTATCACGTCCATCAACATCTTCAGCGACTCGCAGCTTGTCATCAATCAGGTCAACGGTTCATACCTCTATAAAAATGAAATTTTACAAAGGTATAAAAATTGTGCTGACATTCTTTTGGCCTCTTTTGACCATTACCTCTTGCAGACTGTTCCATGCTTTATGAATAAGTTTGCTGACACCATGGCTTCTCTTGCCTCGCATATTCCATCTTCATCATCGTCATCTATAATTTTTGTCATGGTGCATCATCTGCCATTGCCTTCATACCTTTCTTCTAACATCAACCATGTTAACACCATAAACTCTAGCCCACGAGATGACTGGTATAAGCAACTAGTGGACTACTTATCTCTTTCTGTCATTCCTCCCAATCTCTCTAGCAATGCACGGCGAGCTTTCATCAAGCACACGGCTTGCTATACCATGCTAGGGGGTCTTCTCTATAAGCAAGGCTTCGACGGCCTCCTTCTTTGCTATCTAACCTCCACTGAAGCCTCTCATGCCATTAAGCAAGTCCACAACAGGATTTGTGGCAAACACTTCAGTGGGAATTTGGTTGACAAGCGCATCATTCGCTTGGGTTATTATTGGCCCACCCTTCATCAAGACTGTAGTGACTATGTTCAGCATTGCATCAAGTGTTAGTAGCACTCTAACTTGCTTCATCTTCCTAGCCATGCCTTACAAGTTGCTCAAGATTTTTGGCCTTTTTCTCAGTGGGGCTTAGATCTCATCGGTGAGATTAACCCTCATTCGTCTCTTCGTCATCAGTCCATTATCACCGCCATCGAGTATTTCACCAAGTGGGTGGAAGCCATTCCTCTCATCTCCACAAAAGCTGATAAGATTATCGACTTTATCAGCACCCACATCATCTATCATTTCAGTGTCCCTCACAAAATCATCACTGACAACGGCAAGTCCTTCAAAAACAAGACCATTCAAAAGCTCTGCGACTCCTTTGGCATCAAACTTAGCTTCTCTTCGCCTTACTACCCATAAGCAAATGGGCAGGCTAAAGCTTCCAACAAAATCTTGACTAAAATTCTCATGAAGGTGGTCAACGACACTGGAAGGGATTGGCATATTCACATTCCCTTCATTTTGTGGGCCTACTGCACTAGCATCCAAACCTCCACGAGTGCTACCCCTTTCTCTCTAGTGTACGGAATAGAGGCTATCTTACCTCTCAAAGTACATATCCCATCTCTCTGCATCTCTCTGCATGACATTCTCTCTAATGATGACTTTCATCAAGATCACTTAGCTCAACTTGAGTTACTTGACGAGTGTTGTCTTGCTGCCCTTAACCATCTCCATGTCTTTCAAAATTACATCAAGCGAGCCTATGACAAAAATCTACGAGAATGAGATTTCAACATCGGAGACCTCATCCTCAAAGAGAATCAGCATGTGACCAATATGGAGCAAAGTAAACGAGGTAAGTTTTCCCCTAATTGGCTCAGACCTTTCATTATCACGCACAAGTAGGGATCAGGGGCTTATCATCTATCCTCTCTCTACAGACAGCCAGAACCTGAGCCTCTTAATGAGTTACATCTGTGACCATTCTACTATTAGTCGAGTACTCATCCACATGACATTTACCTTGAGCTCATCCCTTGAGCAATCCTCATCCTCCTAATCCCCATTCCTTTTAACCCTACTCCCCTTAACAAATCCTCTATAACCCTTTTATACAGTATAGATGCTTTGTCCTAATAAAAGGGAGCCCTTGCACTTCTATAGTCTTGTCCATGATTCACATTTCTGTCAAAAATAAATCAAGATGTCACAATATCCAAGGTCACCAACTCAAATCAAAAAGCAGACTGCTCCCTCGAAGGATAGCTGTTCTATCATTGTTGTAGCTAATAGACTGCTCCCTCGAAGGACAGCTATTCAAAGCCCTTATCTATAAAGCACAAATATAGACCACTCTCTTGAAGGATGGCTATGACTAAATCTTACTATAAACAACACCTTTTTGGAAGCTTCCCACATCAATCAGCTTCACAAATGACCACCAAGCAAAATGACATCTCTATGTGGACTTCCCGCATTGATCAGTCCTCTCTAAAAGAAAAAAAAGGGGTTATGGACTTGGCTTGTAGTTATCTCAGGGTCTCCTATAAAAAGGGGCAAAGTTATCTCTACTCTAAAATGGGTTACCCTATCCTCCTCCTATCACATGCTCAAGGGACTTCGAGCTCACTTTAATGTCAAAGTGATTCAATTACCGCTCTAACACAACCATGGTCAATGACGTAATGCATGACAGGGGCTCTTGGTTCTCATAACCCCTATCTATGCTATCATTCTAGTCCTTGTCAATGAAAAGGCGAATATGCCTTTCACTTCTTTTACACTTTGGTCACATCCAATCATTTGTCATTTATCAAATCAGCTCAACCCTCTTTTCAGACCTATTTGCACTAGTTTCTATGGACACCAATACACATGGAAACTATGGACTACTCAATTTATGTCAAGCATAAACCATTACTTGCTGAAGCATAAATGGACTCATTTCATTTTTGGCATACATCCATCACCTAATATGGACACTTGCTATGGATGAAAAACCTTGACTTCTCCTACTCATTTCAAGCATGTTCTCTCAGACATATGGGATGTGCTAGACCATTCTCATGACCAAACCAATCATCAATCACCTTGTCTCCTCGTTTGAACTACATTGGTCTGAGGCCCCTTCCAATCTAGACTATGTAGGCAACACTCAAATGACACGACTATCTTCTGGGGTTAGCTTGACCACCCCCCCTTTGTTCATCTACACCCTAGACAAACCCTATCCTCTTCTCACCATGACTTGACCTCGACCAAAACTAATCCATTACTTTTGACCCTCTTCCTCCCTTTTAGGGAGAAATACATTAGCCTGAGGCCCTCACGACAGGGGCTATGTAGGCAGCACTCAGATGACACGACGTCTTCTGAGGTTAGCTTGGCCACATTATTTTATCTGTCCATTCATTTGCCCAATCATGTATCTCAGCCTCATCTTGACCAATGACCATGGAGATCATGCCTATCTCCTCCGACCTTGACCACTTCCAAGATGACTTTGCCTTGGTTGTTTTTGCATGTATGCTACCCCACAATTGGTTAGAAAAATTATGCGTAGACTATTTTTGACCCTCACAAGTATAGGATCGCTAGCAAATTGATCCCCACTACTTATGACTTTTTCATGTTTTCTAGAAGCATTTCCTAAGCTCGGGACACCTGGAACACGATGACCATTAGAGCTTTAGCTTAGATTGAATAACTCAATCAGCTACGACCAAATGCTAGGGCCCGGTTACTTTAATTTTGGCACTCCTCGACCCTTGACCTGTGACAATTTGACCTGACCATCTTGTGAAGTGGTATGCGCACACTCACAACTATTGCCGCATTCACCCTCACCATTTTCATCTACTCTCTATCAAATCAGCACCCGATTCCCGGCTCCCTTCCCTTAACTCCTACTTTGAGGGGGAATAATCCCATTTGGTGCAATCCACCTCCTATTTTTGTCTTGCAGTTCATTCGAACAACCAACAGGACAAAATCAACCTTATCCCATACCTGGGGCAACCAACTCCTATTTTTATCTTGCAGTTCATCCAGAACAACTAACAAGACAAAAAAGGGGCAAAATGTAGACACCAAAATTGTGTCCAACCCTTGGTCATCCTCCCCTTCTCTCCTCTTGTCATCTCACCCTATGACCCATTTATGACCCCCATTTTATTCTCCCACACCTATTTAGCCCCTCTCAACTATTTTCCAATGAACCTTGACCCTGGCAGCTTTTAAGAATGGGCAAAAAGCTAAAATTAGCCTCTGTCCCCATTCTGCAGCCACCGACGTCGATCACTACTCAGTCGATGTTGACAGTTCTATCGATGTCGGTTACCCTTAAAACTGCTTTCTCGACCCAAATGTAGGATCTGTTATCCATTTCCCAATCCATTATCTATTTCCCAATCTGTTACCCATTATTCGTTATCCATTATTAGTTTTTTGATCGGTTATCTGACCTTCTTTTAAGACATTCTCAGATCTGACCTTAGTCAGAACAATCAACCAACCTTTCACTCAGCCAATCTACAACCAAAACTCTCTCTCTCTCTTAGGCATAGGTACTCTACTTCAGTCACCTTGTTGGAAGTCTTATTCATCAAACATCTGTAACCAGTCTGCAACACACCATCAGTAATCAACCTGCAATCATGTCTCCTATTCTCTTTTTAGTAGGCAATAGGTAAGCATTTATTCTTTTTTTTTTCATTTTGTTTTTTGGTTATTGTTTTTAAGTGATATCACCACCCAGATTTAGACTATCAGACCACAGACCCGACTTGATTTCTAGACGTATCACCTTTATCCACCCTTTCCAAAATATACAGTCTGTCCATTATCCCTGTAACTCTACCCAGATCCCTACACAGACCCCTAAACAATCCCTCTGACCCCCAAATAGGCTCCCTGACCCTTAGACAAAACCTCAAACCATTTTGCAGTCTTGAAACCTGTCCAAACTTGACTAGACTTCATCCACAGACTACTACCCGAACTAACACTGGTCATTGCCCCTACCGATGTCGGCATTATAACCAACATCGGTGACATTCCTTGACCGACGCTGGTAGAACCACCGACACCAGTGACTATGCAAGGCAGTTTGCTGCATATCAGGTACACATTTTGTCTTTTATTTCTTTCATTCTGTCTTTCATCATTTCTACTTCTATCAAATATTCTATTTTTAACAGTGGACTGTCATCCTCTGAGAAGTCTTTACACTTCTAGGACCAAGCTTTCGCTTGGTAGTCCACTTTCTTGTCATCTAACATTTTTCATGTTTTAGTCTCTTTCTCTTTCAGGTGTCATCCTCCACAACCAAAGAGGAGTTCCTACTATCGTCTAAATCTGGTGCACAAGTCTACAATCTGGGTACATACAAACCCTCGTCTATTCTTTTTAGTTTCTCATTTTTCCTTTCTTGAATGTAAAAAGCAAATCTAGTATAGAAACACAACCCAACTAAAATCTAACATAACTGGAAGTGTCTAAGAGAAGATATTTCATAGATTCTGAAACACTTTGTCTTCTAGTAGTTCATTGGCTGAAACAGATCGTAGGACACTCCCTTCTCTTAAACAGAAGATAACACTTATCCAATTTTTGAAAACCTTCTTATTACTTAGGAGACACCATAAAATGACATTTGGCATGTTCTGCAGCACCTATCGAAGACACGTGACACTTTTCACATAATTTATACTTCTTTTGTGTCTTTGCTTATGAGTGTTCCACCTTTGACACCTGTCGCAATCCACTTCCTTAGAACCTTACAACTTAACAAAATAAGACCCACAACATTTCTTACCCGATTAACTTTAAAAGGGGCACAGGGACAGGTGGCAATCTCTGCTACTTCATTAAAGGACACATGTCAATATTTGCTTTACTTAGCTGAGGTTACGTGGTATTCTTCGCTTCTTTTAGCTACCTTTTTAGAAACTTGTGAAAGGTGACATGTGGTAGTATCTACTTTACTCTATTTATACCATAGAAACAAATAGGTCTCATTTCATATTTACATAGACATCAACACCTGGTGGCTTCCGCTTGCTTTAAAAACAACACTTAAGACCCACCACAATCTTTGCTATATCAGTGAAGCAAAAATGAAGATAATTTAGATCTCAACATGTGGTGGCTTCTACTCTCTTTTGTTGAGGTATTTGGTGTCTTTCATCACTTTTAGAAAAGCAAAATTAAGACCTTCCACGATTGCCACTTGGCACTTTTTGCGTGAACCAGATACTTAGCTTGTTAAAACCTTTCACTAAAAAGAGATGAAATGTGGGTGCTGATATGAAATGCGGATGTTGATGTTTGGCATGTTTCACTGAGTCACTATGAAATACGTGGCACATCTTGACCAACTCATAAAAAATATGAAAGGTGCCTCAGATGATGACACTTGGCAGCTTTCGCTTGATTTTGATACTGAGATAAAATGAATTAAAAGGAAAATTAGCGCCTGTGCTCTATTTCAAAACTTTGCTATCTAAGACCAAAGTATGTGAGAACATACTTTTTTAGTGCGCGACTGAACTCAGAATGAAATGTAGAGTATTTTTTACTCTACAATTATTGGCAAGCCCAAGGACTTTTGAGCCTACTCAAAAAGAAACCACAACTCCCGCTAGATCAAAATTTCAAAATTACAACTTTAATAATGTTGTTTTGTAGGCAGACCTCTCATCATCAGATAACCCCTACTTATTTTGCAATTCATTGAAGGCTAAATCAAGGTTAATAATATCCTTGTATGAAAATTTTTGCAAAATTTTAACTGTAGCCTTCAATTTGAATTCAAGCTAAGAAATAGGAATCAAGACAAATTCTACTTCAGGGACTGATGAGTCATCCCTTAGATCCTAAAAAATTGTCTGATCATTCTATTTAGCCAATAACAAAGGTTTAATTTCATCTACCATCAGCACAGTGTTGTTATCAAGAAATGGAGAAGGAAGACCTAATTACACTATATCTTCAATATGCTATTTCATTTCATTGATTCCTTCCTTCATGACATCTAGAATCTCTCTGCAATTGATGGCTGTGGAATTGCAACTGAGAACCTCATTTACTCACTTAGCAATGACCATTTTATCATTGATTATTGCTACTGACAATGTTCCATCCATTGCATCATAGAGCTTCTATAGTAGCATTTTTAGAGTCTAAAACTCTCCCTAAAACTGTAGCCAAAGTGTTTGTAACTGATTTCTCCACCTTTTCACATAATTTTTATGCATTTAGTAAAAAGGTGAGAGAAGGCCTAAGCTAAATAATCTTTGAAGAGATTATCTTCCACATGGATTCATAGAGCTCCTTTACTAGACTTAAAACTCTAACATTCTTTGGCCTATTGGCTAGCTCCAGTGTCAATTGTGCTGCTCTCTATTTCTCTACTTGAAATTGAGTTTGTATAGCCATAGTATTATTTTATTCACTTAGTAGCTTTTGTTGCAATTAGGTAACCTGTAACAGGTGTTCCTCACACTTTTCTTGTAATGCTACTTTTTTGTGCCTAAGGGTCATCACCGCATCCTTTACCTGTGTGAGCCCTACTTTTAAAGAATCATTTTGGACCTAGAGTGCCCGATGAGTCTGAAGAGAAACAACATCTTGCAACTATTTATTCAGATTCTCTATCTCATTGTCTTTTCTATTGATCTCTATGGTCAAACTGTTACAATTTACCTTTTCCTTGGCTAAATCAGCCTCCATCTTTTGTAGTCTCCTTGATGTCTTCAAGTAGTCTTTAGTAAATGCAGAAGTGGATTCAGTTAGCATCTCAATTTTGTCTTGTGGTCTAAAGAGGGACATGTCAATGGCCACTGCATTCATCGTGTAGTCCTCTGGCTGCATCTACTCAGTTGGCTTTATTACATTTGGTGACAAATGAGTCATCATCAATTGCTACTGAATGGGGTCAAATTGTGACTGCAGATGGGGTGTAGCCAAGGCTTTATTTTCATTGATCTTATTTTTCTCTCTTCGGGCTTCCCTTGCCTTCCTAGCAGAATTTGCTTGGGTCTGGAAGGTAGAAGGAGAGGCAATGTGCCCACCTATAAAAGGATGTCCCTATGGTAAACCATATTGAATAGCTAATTGTTAGCTATGAGCAATATGAGGGGGAAGCTTCTTGGGAATAGAGGGGGAGAAATGAGGTAATGTTAAAGCCTAAGGTGGCACAGATGGGGTGAATTGAGAAATAGGAATGGCAGAAGTGGCAGGGGATGTCATCTGGCTAGATGAAATCATCATTCCAATAGGAGAAGAAATAGACTAAGAAGGAGAAGGAGGAATAATACTTACCTGAGGAGCAAATACAGTACTCTGTAATTGGTGCTATGGGGTGTTCGTCTCCTCTTCTAAATCAAAATGAAATTGCACCCTCTTTCATTTCTTGGGTGTCTCTTCTTCTGGCTACGTTTCTTCTCCTTTTAATGATGCTTGTGGAGAACTGGGAATATCTATAACTGAGGTTGATGGGGAAGCTTGTGATGGTGAAGGCACCACACTCTTTTGCTTTTCCATGATGCTAAGAGATTGGGGCCAAATTGATATAGTTACTACAGCTGCAATTTTCTCTGAGGCTTGTGACTCTTGGCTTGACCCGACCCTAGCTTCTTGCTCTACACCTGGTGTCAACAAATTACTTGTCTCTGGGCTAGATATAAGGGAGAGATGGCACTCATCCCATATTTCTTCCCATCTCTCATCTATGTTTACGTCTCCAAAAGAATGGGTTGTTTGACAAATTTCCTGCCTATACTTCTAATAGGCCTCTATTTTCTCAGCATCCCAATCTTTATTCTTTAATGTCCTTCTAAAGCCAGAAGTCATTTTGACTTTAGGATCATAATCCCTCTATTTAACATAGAATGTTTCCTAAGGTCTATTTTGTGGAAGGGGAAAGTCTATTAACTCAACATAAAATATAGGAGTGTCTTCCTGAGGATTTATTCTATTCTCCCAAAAGGGGCGGCCTTCATGTGTAATTCTAGTTGCAACCCTATTAGTCCTTATCCAAGAGGCTATGAAACTATTTGGGTCATAAACCCATTTGTTTTCTACTAAAAGGAAACTGAGAAATGCTAGTTTTCTAAGCAACACAACTTCAACATCTCTGGTTTCCAAAACCATGCTAGTTGTCATCCATGGGAGGTCATACATTTTTCTTTTCCTCTTCTCGGAGCCATAATCATTGTCTACTACTAACACCTGCATAATTACCTCTAAGAATGCTAACCTAAGAGTTAAAATATTAGGTAGCATTATTGGTTCCCCATAAAAACCATGGACTCTTAATATTGTATGGTGAGACCCAAAATAGAAATCACAAGGAATTGGGCAACTGGCCAGAAGGTTTGAAACACTTGGGAATAATCTATTCATGACTAGTTTGGGGTTGAGATAAAAACAAGTAGGGGTAATAAATAATTCCCAGAATTCATATGGATCACTAGTGTTTGACAAAATATGTGTCCATGCAGACATAGGAATGGTTCTTTGGAGATCAAAACTGGGGTCATACATATCAAGATACATATGTTGGGCAAAGAGGTCAAAATTTTGAAATAACATAAGGTGAAACAAATAAGACGAGTACCTGAACACTCCTTTTGATTTGAAATGAACCAGTTGTTCCACCATTGAGAAAGCAATTTGTTCAAAAAAGTCAAGCCTATACTCCTGAGTTTTGTCAATAGTCTTTAGCTTGAAGAGGATAGCCATTTGTTCTGCATAAAATACCATATCATCTTTCATGCTAAAGATGAAAGCCATCATAGATAGTACATTTTGGCTAGCTTGTGTTGTAGACACTGAAATCGTGTCGACTCCCCTGGTCATTCCCCATCTTATTCTTCTTCGCCTATTGAACCCTTGCCGATCACTTGTTCCACCAACCTTGACCCTGGCAGCATGTAAAAATGAGCACAGAGCTAAAGCTAGACTCTATCCCCATTGTGCATCTGCCAACGACGGTCTTTACCCAGCCGATGTCGTCGACGTCGGTCACCTATCGGCTGACGTCAGCAATCCTGCCGACGTCGGTCACCTTCCCGTTATCCGTTACCAGTTATCATTCAATTTCCCGAAACGGTTGACGAACCGTCTCTCGAACCATCCCTCGCCTTCATCAGCCTCCGCCAACCATCCCCGAACGCTATTCAACCATTCGAAACGCTGATCAATCGAACCCGAGCAATCATTCAACCAATCTACAAACTCTGACATCCACAGACTCTGGTGATCAACACTCTCGGCATCAACCAATCTGCATTCAACCCAGAACTGCACAGACAACTTCAACTATGGCTTTCATCGCGTCTTCTGGTAGGTAAGTAATTACTCTGTTTGTTTTATTTCTTCTTGGTTATTCTTTGTTTATCAGTTCTGTCATCCTGATTCTTCAAACCACAGACCCAGCATCTCTTGTTTACATCCCTGCCTCTGTCCAGACCCTGTCCCGACTCTATCCAAAACCCTACCCTGACCTTATCAGACCCTGTCCCGACTCTGTCTAAACCTTGTCCCGACCCTATCAAGACCCTGTCCCAACTCTACCCAGAACCTGTCCTGACTCTCTCAGACTCTGCTTAGAACCTACCCCTACCGACGCCAGTCACTACCCCGACCGACGACGGCACCTAGACCGACGCCGGCACCTTCCATAACCGACGCCGGCACCACCTAGACCGACACCGGTGACTATGCAGAACAGTGCTACATATCAGGTACGCACTTTATTTTCTGTCATTTATTTCTATCATTATTATCTACTTTCGTCTGATATTCTGCTTTTTTATCAGTGGGTTGATATCCTTCTAGGAAGTCTTCGTACTTCTGGGATCGGGCATTCACCTGACAGCCCACCATATCTTTGACTAACGTTTTTCCGTGTTTTAGCCTTTTCTTCGTAGGTGTCATTCCTCCACAGCCAAAGAGGAGAATCTTCCAACGTCTGATTTCGGTGTGCACGACTTTATCAGGTACTTCTAGCCTTGACCATTTCTTTTAGTTTCTTATTTCTTCTTTGAATGTAGAAAGCAATTTTGCATAGAAACATTCTGGCATGCCCGGTGGGACCCTAGGTCCTCCTTGGGTTCTTTCTTTCTTTCGTTCATTTAGGTGCATTAGGTTTCTTCCTTTTCGCCTCCTTTCTTCTCTTCTTAAACGACATCATAAGCAGGACTAAAACAAACATTTCTTTCTTTCTTACACTTCTAGACTAGTTAAAACTCATATTCTTCGACTCTTTCTCCATTCATCTTCATACGAACAAACACTTCGACTTGGGCATTAAAACACTTTGCATTCATTTCTGTTTGCCTGCATCTTTTAGACCACACATAGTAATTAAACCGCATATTGAATTAATCTAGATCACTTGATGTTACACGACCAAACCACCTGCACAAAATAAACATTTTAACTTACCTGAGACAAGGCCCGACTGGGATTTCATCCCCCAGCGGATACCTTACCCATCCTGGTGACCCTACTTGGATTTCATCACCAAGGGGGAAGCCCACTCCGTTCTCTGGTGGAGGATAAACTCTAGTGGAAGTATATTTTGGCTAAGCGAAACCAGCTAACCACTGGAATCGTGAAGTGAGGGGAGCTTGCTCCTTAGCACCAGGCCTGTACGGAAGCTAACATAGATTTCTTAAGCACCATAACAAAACTCGAAACCATCCATAGACTGCTTCTTCTAGGACCCGACTCACAAAGCCAATCTTCCTCTACACACATATTCTAAGGCATAAGCCACTATAATCCTAAAAATTTACTTCTAGGGTTTTAGGATCTGCTTGTGTCTTCATCTTTTGGTTCTTATCTGCTTGTTTGAGCTTGTGAGGACTTTCTTCCTTGCCTTGAATGGTTCTGACTCATAGCCAAGCCAAGGCTCTAGTCGATCACGCGAGGCATCATCCTCTTCCATCTACCCCGCCTACAACTAGCCCTACAATGGAGTTCAACTCAGAAACTGAAAGAACTCCTACCAGACCATCTCCGACCCGAATGCCTATTATCCCAGAAGGGGACCAAGACTTTGCACGATTCTTGGACCTCAATACCAAAGCCTTGCAACACTATCTCGTGAATAGCCAAACGCGAGACTCCTTGGGCAATCCAATTTATGGAATGCCGACCTCTTTCCTCGAGACTGCGGCCGTATCAACGACATCTGTAGTCCAACCCTTAGACACCCAGGCTGTTGCCTCAACCAATGACCAACCTTTCACCAACCATCCAAGTGTGGCCTCTCCTTCCATTGTTGGGCCCACTTTCACCGGGGTTTCGGCCCCCAATCAATCTCAGTCCACTCAACCACTTTCTACCCCCTTTCAAAACCTGGTCGTCTCTATTCCGCCCACCCTTACTCCTATCAACACTAGGGTGGATACCCACCCATTAGCCCATGTTACCTCTAACCAACCTCCCATGACAACATCAAACCTAGCCATGCCTTCCATCCAACCATCCTTAGTCACTTCTTCTGTCCCTACGACTAGTCATCCGTACGTTGCACCCTTATTGGTACAACTGACTACGTCGTATACCTCTTCCAGCCTCTTTCAAGCACCTTACAATCTAGGAGGTGCTCCACCCGCCAATCCATCAGTAGATATTATCAAGATGCTGATGGATAAAATGTCTAACCTAGAGACCTCCATTACCGGCTCACGCAACACTCTCTCGTACGAACAAATCTGCAACGAGCCCATCCATCCTTCCGTCCCCATCAGACCATATCCCAGCCAGTGGGAACTTCCTAAGTTTTCTCATTTCCAGAGCAAGGAAGACCCACAACAACATTTACGGGCATTCAGACATGCCTGTTACCTTATCGCCCACGATGATGCGTTGCTCTTACGCACGTTTCCCATGTCCCTCTCGGGTGCTGCACTTGACTGGTACAACTCTCTTCCCAGCCATTCCATCTTCACGTTCACTCAGCTGGCCCAGCTCTTCCTTGATCATTTCTCCATCAATATCACCAAGAAGGTCTCTATCACAGACCTCTATTCTATTCGCCAGTTTGAGGATGAATCTATTGCTGATTTCGTCGCTCGGTGGAGGAGCCTTATCAATCAACTTTCATTTTCCTTACCTCAGCCTGAGCTTATTGAACTTTTCTCTCAAGCCTGCGCTAAACATATTTCTTCTACCTTGAGGGTTCAAACCTTCCGCACTTTTGACAAAGCCTTCACGATGGCTCATAAACTTGAGTTACGTGCCGTTGAGGAGAATAAAGTCAAGTTGCAGAGTAAGAATCCCAACTCCGAAACCAATGACCCTTCTTCTAAGCCCTCCTCGTCCAATCCTAAATCTAAAGCTTCAGCAAATGCTGTGGTTGTTAGATCTTCCTCTTCTTCACCTTCAACTAATCAACCTGAACCATCCACGTCCATGAGCGCCACTCGCCAATTTCAGCAGAGATACATACAGCGACAGTTTACTCCACTTGGAGAATCATACGCGTCTGTGCTAGAAAAACTCGTCAAACAAGGCACCATCAATCTCCCTCAGATCTGACCTCCACCACAATTTGATCCCTCACGCGCCATCCTTGCGTGGTATAGGGAGAATGACTTCTGCCACTACCACCGTGTTAAAGGTCATGACACGGGCAACTGTAAAACCCTTAAAAACATAGTCCAAGACATGTTGGAAAAGGGTGACCTCATCCTCGACAATCCTAACACCCCTCCTAATCAGGGTATCGATATCTTCAAACAACCATTCCCTAATCATCCACCAACCCAAAACAACGTCCAGACCTTGACTGACAATACCCATGAACATAATATTTGAACAGTCAATACGGTCTCGCCCCTCATTTCTAACCAACCTCAAGAGGTGAGTTCATCCATCAGTCCATCACATGTGGATGAACCTCTTTCTCCGGCTAGTTCTCCCTCAACTTCTCTCATTTTGGAGGACGCCTCGACCTTACCAGCACCGCCAGTTTCACCATCTTCCTTCTTGCTGCCCATGGAGGACCCAACCTTTCCTACTCCTCGACCACAAGTGGAGGGCACTATCATCCCTGCCCTTTACCCGCTTGAGGAGCCTCATTCTCCAGTTTCTTCTCCACCCAGGGAAGAACCTATCTCTCCTTCATCTCCAACCAAACATGAACCTATCACAACTTCACCATGCCTTGGGCCCGAGACTACTACACCCGTCTCACCTTCAGTCCCACAACTGTCGGCGTCTTCTCAAGAGCCTAAACCTCATCCCGCATCTTCTCAGCCATTTTCCCGACTAGTGGAGAGACTCGAACTTCTCCCTTCTAGGAAAGTGGAACATCAGGGATTGTGGGACCGTCTCACAGCTCTTCAACAAGCCCAGGTCCTTTCATCTCATGCTGCTAATCCTCCCATGGCAGAACCTCTTAAGACTATCAACAAAAATCAGATCTCCACTTCCAAACCGTCTACATCTTCATCAACTTCATCAAAACCAAAACCCTCATCTACTCCGCCTAAGCCTATCAAATCACTTGGCGTTCGCCCCGTCTCCAACCTCACTCATCCACAAGTGAAGGTGGACTTAACCCAGACTTCAACTAATAGTAGTCTTCAACCTAAATCACAAAAGACTGCCAAACCACAAAGGTGAACGCCTCCTCTTCCGTCACCATTGCCCTCCATTTTGGGCCCGCATCCTTCAACCTTAACCAGAGTCCTTCCCGCTTCAACCTCTAACCAAAATCGGTTGCCTCCTTTGCTTCCTTTACCTACCACTAGCCTACCCTCTCCCAAAAGGGCGATACCTCTCACGAAGAGTGTACCATCTCCGCCTGTCATCGCACCATCAACCCAGAAGGTGGTACGAAAACCCCCTCCCATTTTGCCCAAGCAAAAGTCACCGACATCGCATACATCGATGAGCATGGACCCTTTAGTGGGCTCATACTCTTTGATCTTGCAACGACTTTTGCAAACCTCTAGCATAACTCTTCCACCCATCAAGCCCTTTCAACCTCTCGGGTCTAAACCTTCCTGGTTCGACGACACGAAGATTTGTTTATATCATCGTACACCAGGACATGACACCGAGACTTGCTGTGCCCTCAAGGCTGTCATTCGCCGTTATCTGGAGAAAGACACTCTTATCTTTGAGGACACTTTTGACCGCCCCCTGACTCCTTCTCATAACCCTTCAACCTCTTCAAACCCATCCACATCTCATCAACCGATTACAACCCCTTCATCATCTTCACCTCCCATCTTTGAAATCAATGCCATTCACATCACCACTAGGTCACAAAAGGACAAGGCGAAAGAAAAAGCCGCCATTCCTTGGACCTACCCTTTTGTCAATCCACCACAACCGCCTAAGCCTAAGATTTCTATCCTTGGCGTGCCTCAACCCTCTTCTTCTTCTTCTTCTTCCAGACCAATCCACGACTCCATGTTGAAACAGCTTCACCAGATGCCTATGAAGATGTCCCTCTACGATCTCATCCAAACCTCGCCCCAACATTGTCAGGCCCTCATCTAAGCCCTACAGGCAGCAGAGGTCCAACCCGAGGACCCCCAACCACTTGCTGCCCTTGTCCACTCCTTAGCCCCTGTTGCCTCCATAACATTCAGCGATTCTGAGATTCTCACATCCAACACGGAAGATCAGGACGCCGCCCTCTTCATCACTGCCTATATCGATCAGACACGCATTAAACACGTTATGATCGACGGGGGCGCTAGCATCAACATCATCTCCACCCATGCCTTTGATCAGTTGGCTCTTCCCAAGAATTGCGTCTCCAAAACTGACGCGATCTTGTGCTCTTTTAATGACACTACTGCCACGACCATTGGCACAGTCATCTTTCATATCCGCGTTGGTCCACGCACAGTCTCAGAGCTCTTCTACATCATCAAAGGAGAGTTCCAATACAACATCTTACTGGGCCGACCCTGGATCCATGCCATGGCCTGTGTCCCCTCCACCCTGCACCGTTGTGTGAAGTTTGAGCATGACGTACAAGTCCACACCATTCCCACTGACCCTTTGCCTTTCAAAACATGCAATACCACCTACCGTCCAAACGATGTCCTCATTCCTATCAAGCCATCAACCCCGGCACCGCCTCCATCCGTAGAAGCTTCGACCAGTTCGCAACAGGTGGTCGCCCTTACACCTCCCCTTCAAGTGACAACCACAGACCCCATGGAAGACGTCTTCCAAAGACTTTCATTGGGAGAGTATCGCTTGCTAGCTTTAGACATGTTCCAAACTCCACAAGAGTATGGATGCCTTCATCACAGCCCCAGCTATGACCATCGGATCAGGATGATCATACCTTATGGTCCCCCTCACCTCCGCACCAACCTCATCTATGGAGGGCTTAATCAAGCTCCTATTGATGGTAATCCTCTTTCTTCACCCCAACCTTTCACATCAGATTTTTCATTTCTTGGCAACCCCGCCTTTGCACATACTTACCTTTACAGGTGTGCACGGAAGGGTTTTGGTTTCGAACGCTATGAGCAGGGCTCCCATCAGCCTATCCAACCGCTCAATGATGACGACGCCAAGAAACGGTATGGTCTGGGATATCACGACCCCACTCAAGACCCTGTAGACCTTTATCCTGAACCAATTCTTGACCAATCTCCTCCACACTCGCCTATTTCGCCACCTTCACCTACGAAGTCAGTGGTTTCCATTCCTCCTAGTTTTTTTTTTCCATAAACACCATCCACCTGGACCCCTTGACTTATTAGCTCAATGGGGTATCCAAGTCTCTCCCTCTCATTCTTTCCAGCATGATCAAAGATGAGTCAGCAACTATTCACACTGTTCACTGCGTTGACGATGATGCCATTCTTTCCTACATGGGCGCTGATGATTCTTTCATCCAGCGCTCCCTCCCTTCTGAGACCCAAGTTATGTTAAATGAATCAACCATTGACATCAACCTTCCTTCTTCTGATGTTCTTCATGTCTTAAAGATCGGCCAATCTTTAGACGCTCAGGAGCAGCTTGACTATACCCAGTTCCTCTCCGACCATAGCAAGGCCTTTGCCTGGACTTACAGTGATATGCCTGGCATCGAACCCACCATCGTTACCCATAACATTGTCACCAAACTAGAGGCTAAGCCTGTCAGGCAAAAGCTTTGAAAGATGCATCCTCACGTTGCCCTCCTTGTCAAGGAGGAGCTTCAGCGTCTCCTTTCTGTCTCCTTCATCTAGCCCATCGATTATCCACAGTGGGTCTCTAACATCGTCCCAGTCACCAAGGCAACTGGGGGGATTCGGATCTGCACAGACTATCACAACCTTAATCTAGCCTGTCCTAAAGATGACTTTCCTCTTCCTAACATCGACCAACTTGTTGATCTTACGGCCGGCCATGAGATGCTATCTCTTATGGATGGGTTTTCAGGATACAATCAAATCCTGATTGCTCTGGAAGATCAGCACAAGACTACTTTCATCACCCCATGGGGGACTTTTTGCTATCGAGTCATGCCTTTCAGCTTGAAGAACGCAGGTGCCACTTATCAGCATGCCATGACCTACATTTTCCACGATCTCCTCCACAAAATCATGGAGGACTATGTGGATGACCTTCTCGGCAAGTCCAAATTTCATCGTGACCATCTGACCATTCTCAAAATCATCTTTTCTCATCTTCTTCAGTATAATGTCCATCTTAACCCCAAGAAATGTGTCTTTGGGGTCCTCTCTGGCAAGTTTCTCAGCTTCATCGTTTCCTTCCGTGGCATTGAGATAGATCCCACCAAGATTTACGCTATCCTCGAAATGCCTCCCCCGACCAATCTCAAGTAGCTTCGCAGTTTGCAAGGCAAGCTCCAGTCCATTCATCGCTTCATCTCGCAGCTTTCTGACCACTGCCAACCTTTTCATCATCTCCTTAAGAAGGACATCATTTTTACATGGGATAAGGATTGTCAAGAGGCTTTTGAAGCCTTAAAACGCTATCTGGTCTCTCCACCAGTTCTCATTCCACCTAAAGATGACCAACCCTTCTACCTTTATATCTCAGCCACTCACCATTCGTTAGGTGCCATGATCGGGCACCGAGACGAGCATCACCGTGAGCAAGCCGTTTATTATATCAGTCAAACACTGGTCGACTATGAAACTCGGTATACCCATATCGAGAAACTTTGTTTGGCGTTAGTCTTTGCTGCTACTAAGCTTCACCACTATCTTCTCAGTCACAAAACCTTTGTCATCACCCACACTGATCCTCTCAAGTATATGCACTCCAAGCCATATCAGAATCAACGTATGGCTCGGTGGCTCATGCTGCTTGCTGAGTTTGATCTCGAATTCATCCAGCAGAAATCTATCAAGGGGCAAACCATCACTGATCAACTAGCAAATGCCCCTCTTCCTGACACTCAACCTTCGCAGTGTGAGTTCCTAGACGAGTCTATCACTGCGCTTTCCTCTGACGACACCACCTATCAGATGACTATGTTCTTTGACGGATCCAAATGTCAACTAGGTGGAGGTGCTGGGGTCATTCTCATCCCACTCGAAGGGGAGCCCATGCCTTTGTCTTTTAAACTCGACTTTGATTGTACCAATAATATGGCCGAATACGAGGCCTTAATTTTGGGACTTCAGACCGCCCTCTCTCTCAGCATTAAGTCCATCAACATCTTCGGTGACTCGCAGCTCGTCGTCAATCAGGTCAATGGTTCATACCTCTGTAAAAATGAAATTTTGCAAAGGTACAAAAACCGTGCTGACATTCTCCTTGCATCTTTTGATCATTTCCTCCTGCAGACTGTTCCTCGATCCACGAACAAGTTTGCTGACACTATGGCTTCTCTCGCTTCACATATCCCATCTTCCTCATCTGCATCCAGACTTTTTGTCACGGTGCGTCGTGTGCCGTTGCCTTCATATATCTCTCCTCACATTCATCATGTCAACACTATAGACCCAAGCCCACAAGATGCTTGGTATAAGCAACTTGTGGACTTCTTATCTCTCTCTATCATTCCTCCCAACCTCTCTAGTAATGCACGATGAGCTTTTATCAAGCGTACTGCTCGCTATACCATGCTAGGGGGTCTTCTCTATAAGCGAGGCTTCGACGGCCTCCTTCTTCATTGTCTCACCTCCACTGAAGCATCTCACGCCATTCAACAAGTCCACGACGGGATTTGTGGCGGACATTTCAGTGGAAATTTGGTTGCCAAGCGCATCCTTCGTCTGGGCTATTATTGGCCTACCCTTCATCAAGACTGTAGCGATTATGTTCGATGTTGCATCAAGTGTCAGCAGCACTCTAACTTGCTTCATCTCCCCAGTCACGCCTTACAAATTGCTCAAGATTTCTGGCCTTTTTCTCAGTGGGGTTTAGATCTCATCGGTGAGATTAACCCTCATTCGTCTCTTCGTCATCAATCCATCATCACAGCCACTGAATATTTCACCAAGTGGGTGGAAGCCATTCCTCTCGTCTCCACAAAAGCTGACAAGATTGTCGACTTCATCAACACCCACATCATCTATCGTTTCGGTGTCCCTCATAAAATTATCACTGATAACGGCAAGTCCTTCAAAAACAAAACTGTCCAAAAGCTATGCGACTCCTTTGGCATCAAACTCAGTTTCTCTTCGCCTTACTACCCACAAGCAAATGGGCAGGCCGAGGCTTCCAACAAAATTCTCACCAAAATTCTCATGAAAGTGGTCAGTGACATAGGCAGGGATTGGGACATTCACATTCCCTTCGCTTTTTGGGCTTACCGCACTAGCATCTGAACCTCTATGGGTGCTACCCCTTTTTCTCTCATGTACGGAATAGAGGCTATTTTACCTCTTGAAGTACAGATCCCATCTCTCTGCATTTCTCTACATGATATCCTTTCCAACGATGACTTTCGTCAAGATCACTTAGCTCAACTTGAGTTACTTGACGAATGCCGTCTTGCTGCCCTTAATCATCTCCATGTCTATCAACATCGCATCAAGCACGCCTATGACAAAAATCTGCGAGAACGAGATTTCAACATCAGAGACCTCATCCTCAAAGAGAATCAACATGTGACAAACATGGAGTGAAGTAAACGAGGCAAGTTTGCTCCTAATTGGCTTGGACCTTTTATTATCACGCACAAGTATGGATCAGGGACTTACCGTCTGTCTTCTCTTGATGGACGCCCAGAACCTGAGCCTCTTAATGCGTTGCATCTGCGACCGTTATACTGCTAGTCGAATATTCGTCCACTTGACACTTAACTTGAGCTCGTCCCTTGAGCAATCCCCGTCCTCTTTAATCCTACTTCCTTTCAACCCTATTCCTCTTAACAATTCCTATAACCCTTTTATGATGTATGGATGCTTTGTCCTAATAAAAGGGAGCCCTTGACCTTCTATAATCTTGTCCATGACTCATATTTCTATAAAAACAAATCAAGATGTCAAAACATATCCATGGTCACTATATCAATATCAAAATAAAAAAAAAACAGACTGCTCCCTTGAAGGACAGCTGTACTATCATTGCTGTAATAAATAGACTGCTCCCTCGAAGGACAGCTATTCCAAAGCCTTTATATTAAATAAAAATCTAGACCACTCCCTCGAAGGATGGCTATGACTAATCTGGCAATAAACAGCATTATTTTAGAAGCTTCCCACATTGATCAGCTTCACAACCTGACCACCAAGCAAATGACATCTCTATGCAGGCTTCCCGCATTGATCAGTCTGCGCCAAAAAAAAAAAAAAAAAGAAAAAAAAGAGTCATGGACTTGACTTATAGTTGTCTCAGGGTCTCCTATAAAAAGGGGCAAAGTTATCTCTGCTCTTAAAATGGGTTACCCTCTTTCTTCCTCCTATTACCTGCTCAAGGGACTTCGAGCTCACTTTAATGTCTAAGTGATTCGATTACCGCTCTAACATAACTATGGTCAACGATGTCACGCATGAATGGGGCTCTTGGTTCTCATAACCCCTATCTATGCTATCTTTTTGGTCCTTGTCAATGAAAGAGCGATTCGCCTTCCATCTCTTTTCTCTACACTTTGGTCACATTCACCCTCATCACTTGTCAATCGACTCAGCTCAACTCTCTCTTTAAACCACTCCCATTGCCTATTCACCCTAGTTTCTATGGACACCAATACACATGGAAACTATCAACCCGCCACAATTTATGTCCAGCATAAACCAATACTTGCTGAAGCATAAATAGACCTCAATTCATTTTTAGCATACATCCATCACGAATATGGAATATTGCTAGGGATGAAAAACCCATCAACCAATGTTGCAGAATACACCATTTGGAAAAGGCTGCAACATCTTTTTTTCTCATCATTTCATCATAACCATGACCAATCTATCAACTATTTTAACCACCTGTCTACCACTCGAACCCTTTGTCTGAACTACATTGGCCTGAGGCCCTATCACCAGGGCTATGTAGGTAGCACTCAGTTGACATGGGGTCTTCTGGGGTTATCTCGGCCGCATCCTTTCGTCCATCCATCAACCACCAACCATTGGAGATCATGCCTATCTCCTCCGACCTCGACCACTTCCAAGATGTTGTTGCCTTGGTTGTTTTTGCATGTATGCTACCTCATGACTGGTTAGCAGAATTATGCGCAGACCTTTTGGACCTTCGCAAGTATAGGATCGCAAGCCGGTTGATCCACACTACTTGTGACTTTTTCGTGTTTCTAGGAGCACTTCCTGAGCCCGAGATACCTGGAACATGACGACCATTTGGAGCTTCAGCTTAGATTGAGTAACCTGATTAGTAGATGACTAAATGCTGGGGCCTGGTTACTTCAATTTTGGCACTCCTCGACCCTTGACCTGCGACACTTTGACCTAACCATCTCGTGTGGTGGTATGCGTGCAATCACGACCTTTACCGCGTTCACCCTCACCCCTTTTTCATCCACTCTTTATCAAATCAGCACCCGATTCCCGGTTCCCTTCCCTCGACTCCTACTTTGAGGGGGAATACCTTATCCTTACTCGGGGCATTTCGCTTCCTATTTTTATCTTGCAGTTCATTCGAACAACCAACAAGACGAAATCAACCTTATCCCTCACTTGGGGCAATCACTCCTATTTTTGTCTTGTAGTTCGTCCAGAACAACCAACAAGACAAAAAGGGGCAAATGTAGACACCAAAATTGTGTCGACTCCCCTGGTCATTCCCCGTCTTATTCTTCTTCGCCTATTGAACCCTTGCCGATCACTTGTTCCACCAACCTTGACCCTGGCAGCATGTAAAAATGAGCACAGAGCTAAAGCTAGACTCTATCCCCATTGTGCATCTACCGACGACGGTCTTTACCCGGCCGATGTCGCTGACGTCGGTCACCTATCGGCCGACGTCGGCAATCCTACCGACGTCGATCACCTTCCCGTTATCCGTTACCAGTTATCATTTGGTTTCCCGAAATGGTTGACGAACCATCTCTCGAACCGTCCCTCGCCTTCATCAGCCTCCGTCGACCATCCCTGAACGCTATTCAACCATTTGAAACGCTGATCAATCGAACCCGAGTAATCATTCAAACAATCTGCGAACTCCGACATCCACAGACTCTGGCGATCAACACTCTCGGCATCAACCAATTTGCATTCAACCTGGCACTGCACAGACAACTTCAACTATGGCTTTCATCGCGTCTTCTGGCAGGTAAGTAATTACTTTGTTTGTTTTATTTCTTCTTAGTTATTCTTTGTTTATCAGTTCTGTCATCCCGATTCTTCAAACCACAGACCCAGCATCTCTTGTTTACATCCCTGCCTCTGTCCAGACCCTGTCCCGACTCTATCCAAAACCCTAACTTGACCTTATCAGACCCTGTCCCGACTCTGTCTAAACCTCGTCCTGACCCTATCAAGACCCTGTCCTGACTCTGCCCAGAACCTGTCTAGACTCTCTCAGACTCTGCTCAGAACCTGCCCCTACCGACGCCGGTCACTACCCCGACCGACGACGGCACCTAGACCGACGCCGGCACCTTCCATAACCGATGCTGGCACCACCTAGACCGACGCCGGCGATTGTGCAGAACAGTGCTGCATATCAGGTACACATTTTATTTTCTGTCATTTATTTCTGTCATTATTATCTACTTTCGTCCGATATTCTGCTTTTTTATCAGTGGGTTTATATCCTTCTAGGAAGTCTTCATACTTCTGGGATCGGGCATTCACCTGACAACCCACCATATCTTTGACTAACGTTTTTCCGTGTTTTAGCCTTTTCTTCGCAGGTGTCATTCCTCCACAGCCAAAGAGGAGAATCTTCCAACGTCTAATTTCGGTGCGCACGACTTTATCAGGTACTTCTAGCCTTGACCATTTCTTTTAGTTTCTTATTTCTTCTTTGAATGTAGAAAGCAATTTTGCATAGAAACATGTGTGAATTGGGCTCTTACTGCAAGGAGTGTGGGCAATGTAGTGTCATCATCGCCCATTTGTAATTTAGATCTCAAGAACCTTGACTGAGTATTGATGTTTTCCCACATTCTTTGCATTTTATCTATAGTGGGAAATGTAGCTATACTATCGTGACATAGGGCTAACATATCCTTGATAGCCTGCGGTGTGATTTGCACCGTAAATGGACCTCGTTGAATGGTGCATGGAACAAATTTGCACATAATTCGACCAAGTCAGGGCATGGATGCATAGTTGGGACCATGAATTGTGCTAGTTGTGAAGTCCATATCCTCATGGAAAATGTTTCATATTTCCCTACTCTAGCCCTCTGTAGACACCTTTGATGTGCCCCTTCTCTAAGAGTTTTGCTACTAGATCTCTAAAGAATTGGGTCCATAACACCATCTTCATATTATTTTATTTTCGTTGGGTCACTTGCTTGACCAACTTCAAGAATTCTAGTCCTTGGATAGGTCTTCAATGGTTGCACAGGAGCTGAAGCATATGACTTACTTACAAGAAACTTATCAAGGGATTCATACATCCCAGCTCCTTGTTGTGAAGATTGTGCCCCCTTCATCTCTATATCTTCTCTATGATAACTTGTATGAACTTTTGAAAAATAGAAACACTTTCACTAAAGAAAGTTTACTAGGCACAAAAAATGCAAGTATCAAGATATTTTCACGTAGATGTAGGAATGCTTGAGAAATTATAAGCTTTAACTCTTGCTAAGAGGTATTTATTGACTTATCAAGTTTCATAATGGCATTAAACTCGGATAACCATTAGCAAATCCTACTCAATCTTTATGGAATAGCGAAATAGACATGTTATGCAAGTGGTAGTGCAAGGTACCTTGGGGATTCCTAAAGATTTGGGAAACATTCAATGTATAAGAGAATTTTGAAAAATTTGAAAAATTTGAGTTGCCAACTATGTGTTCAGAGAACACTTATTTAAAAGAAAAGTGGGAGAACAAAAATGGGAAAACAAAGCAATACAAAAAGGGGAAACTACCTAACTACATTACATAGTATCTTTATCTCCCTCCTGGATCAAAAGAAGAATTTCTAAAATCTCTTTCATGACAAGACAGCTTATATTGCCGGACAAGTGTTTGAATTTGATATAGCTTTGATGACTTGATTTCTTTGTATGTCATGGTGTTTGGCCTATATTTGGGTGAGTCTGAGTCAAACCTACTTCCAACATATATAGACTCTTCTTATTCTTGGAAGCTCGTCGAATGCTGGATCTTGATATTGGTATGTCTTATCAAGAAATTAATGACTATTTGCTCATCAACAAAAGCCTTTTGACATATATCATTTATTGACTTAACTCCTTCTTCTTCAAACTCAGGTTCTATTTCATGATCATCCTCTTTAATGACTTTAAAATTACCAACCTCTTGAAAGGATAATTTTGCAAGAGTTCAATAATTTTGCATATGTAATTGAGTCTCAATGCTATCTTGTTCCTTTGCAATTGGCTCATAGTTTCCTTGAAAAATAGTATAACCTGATCTAATGAATTCAAATAAATCATTTAAATCATGATCAAGGAAATGTTCATGCTCTTCCTCATCATCTTGCAAAGTAAGAAGAAAGTCAGAAATTATTTCTTCATCAGAGATTAAGGCATATGCTTGTGACTTCTCACTCAGAATGTTGAATTCATGTTGAGAGACCCGAGGATTGATAGAAAAGGTATCTTTTAACTTTTCTTCCTCTAGAACATTTGGGATTTTATGATCTTCATCAAGTATAATGTAAGTGCCCAGACCAATAAAATCATAATTTCCATATGGGTCACTTTACATCATAGCTAATAAATGATCATTTTCTTCTTCTTGATTATATCCAGTCCATTCACCTAGCTCCTCAACAAAATCCTTTTCTTCTTTATTCATCATAGCATGAGCTACCTCTAACTTTGCAGTTGGTTCATTGGTGATATTATCCTTATATAATGGCTCAGATAATATCTTCATCTTTGAACCATATATGGTTCTTAAGATGAGGTGAGACCAATCAAGGGACATATATCCTCCTATCTTGGCTGTAAAGTCTCTTGATAAACATAAGCCAAAAATAGGAGGTCTATCTATCACTACTACATATTGATTTAAAATTATATTGGGATAAGCATATAATTGTAATTAGAGTTGTTTAATTCTCTCTATTGTTTATACTACTTTTCCATCTAGCTATATGACTCCTTTAAGTGAGTGGTTCATACTTAATTTCTAAAGAATCAGCTATCTGCTTGGGCATTACTATAGTACTAGCCCCTGAATCAATCATTGAATTATGTAGCAGTTTCTTGCCAACTATTAAAGTTAAATAGAAGGGATCTGATTTGGATTTGCTTACCTCTGCTACATTATTTACTAGGGTTGTTGTCTACAGATGAATTGTGTCTTTGAACTTTTCTTTTTTAGTAGGTCCTTTGATAACAATACCTTTGGGAACTACTTGGCCTTATAGAGCTTCTTGTAGTAGTGTCTTCTATTCAGGAATGGCCAATATATCCCATATTGATACTTGTGCTAGAGTCATTTTCAATTGATCCACCACATTTATTGGTCCTAAAGTCTGAGTTCTTTGAAAATAAGGATATCTTGTTTTTTCTTGAATTTGTGTAGGAATCCCTTGATTGTGCACGGGCTGAGGCACTTCTTGTCTAACAGATATGTTTCTTTGCCCTTGAAATGAAGGATTCTCCATGACTTGACTATTTATAACCTTAGGCTGTTCCACCATCCTTCTATTTGCTCTGGGGTAATAATCATATTGCACTACTAGTTTTTTGGATGTAAATGCTTCATTCAAGAAAACTGATTCTTCATCTTCAACCCACGAGAACAAAACATGTTCCAAGGCTATTTCTTCCTCTTGTTGCAAGGACATCCCTTGCATCTGAGCCACTAGGACTGAATTCTACAAACCAGAAGACTGGTAGGCTTGATTGTCACTGGAACTTGCAAACTGACCATCCATTCTTCTTTTCTCTACCACCTTTTGTTGTAGATTACCCATAAGATAATCTCTAGGTGTATGAGCATTATTACAAGGGAAACACTAGGCATTAGTGTTATCCACATAGTTATTTTGCCTTGGAACAATCTCCCTATTTGAATTGGGAGGAATAGTCTGTGAAGGTGTAGGGACTACAACTAATTGGTTTGCTGGCTAAGGGTTATTTTGCCTCAGAGGACCCTGGTATTGGTTTGGCTGAGATAAAAATCTATTTCCTTGATAGCCTTGATATGGAGGCCTAGGTAAATTATTCTACTGTCTTTTTATATTGATCAGCTCATTAGAAAATGTCCTTAGGATATTATTGATATCATCCAGCTTAGATGACTGAGTGGGGATAATTTCTTTAGCAGATGGTTGAGGATAGGTGTACATAGACACAGGTGGGGCTATAGATTTAGGGGCTTCTTGAGGTAATGGTAAGGAAATTTTTGGGAACATGGGCATGGGAGGCCTTGGGAGTAACTTTCCAGCATCTATTAAATTATTCTCAGCTCTGACCGCATAGTCATAAGCCTCTGACAAATTGTGTCCTCCAAGTGACTGAATCATAACAGATATATCTGAAATCAAAGCCTTAAGATAAAACACTATGGCTATACCTGGTAATGGTCTATCTATATTAGGGATTCTTTCCTAAGTCTTTTGAAATCTAGAATTGAAGTCAGTCATGGCTTCTTATGGTGCCCTTTGAATGGTAATTAATTGCTGTAACAAAGAAGAATTATCACCCTTCTCTTTGAATCTTTCAAAGAAAAGATCTCTGAGCTGATCCCATGTAGAGATGGTATTTGGGGTCAGGGAACGATACCATTCTAGAGCCTTCCCTTTAAAAGAAGCTACTAATAGTCTTATGGCCACATTTTACTGTGTGACAACATGTATAGCACAGACATCTGATACATCTTGCAGATGTTCTTTAGGTGTTTTAAAGTCTTGCTCACTAAATTTGGGTAGAGCTTTTAGGGCATTCACTGGGATAGGGTCCCAAGTGGCTAGTGGTATTGGGAGAATCAATGGACTACCAGTGTTCCAACTTGCATAATTTTTTAGGGGTATAGGGGCTCCCATATTTTCTCTTGGTATTGGTATAAACTGGTTGACTCTTCTTCTTAGACTAGTTACCAAAGGTGGCAAAAGAATACCTAGATTTATAGCAAATTATGATCTGGTTACTGGTCCATAGCTATGACTCCTTGTAGCTCTCTGGTTCATACGATCTCAAAAGAAACTTCAAGATTGGTCCCACCAGGCATGCCAAAAATTGTTGATGATTTAAAATTGCACTTGTTCTAACATCAACAATGGGAAGTTTCAAGATGTGGTACTTGTAACTTGAAACAACCTCCATATTTTTAAGAAGCTAGTCTCTTCTTTATATCAAGTGTATACTGGGAAAAGGGATAGGAATTTTAACAAAAACACAAATGTAAGAAAGAAAATCTAATTATGGCAATGCACTTGAATGTAATTCAACCTTAATCCTGAGCATAGTGAGACTATATGTAAGATTTATTTACATTTAAGAGCAAACAAGTGCATGATCATTTTAAAAGATGGAAATAATAGAAATATAGGCTCACAACATAGACTACTTTTGTAGTGATACAAAAATGTCAATAAAGGCACAGGGTTCAATCTTCTTATTTGAATTTTCTAGTCACATAAGAGGCATAGAAACACACATAGTTATATAAACTTTTCAACTCAATAAAATGGGACAAAGGCAAATGACATTCCTAATCACAGCTCTAGAAAGTCTAAACTCTTGACAACACAGCCTAGACTACTTTTGCAATAACACATAAAATATCAACAAAGGCATAGGATTCAATATTCTCATTAATTCTCCAGTCACATAAGAGGCAAAAAAACATGCACAATTACATAAACCTTCCAAATTAAGAAGATAGAACAAAGGCAAATGATATTCCTAGTCACAGCTCTAGAAAGTCTAAACTCTTAACAATAATTCTCTCAAAAAATTCTATTTGGTATCTCCCCCTCTGGTGATCTTTACACCCTTATTTATAGCCTTGGATTCACTCTATATTGTCTGCTTATTCCCAATCTAACGGTCCAACTAAAATCTAACAGAACTAGAAGTGTCTAATAGAAGATATTTCATAGATTCTAAAATGCTTTGTCTTCTGGTAGTTCATTGGCTGAAATAGATCGCATGACACTCCCTTCTCTTAAACAAAAGATAACACTTAGACAATTCTTTGAAAACCTTCCTATTACTTAGGAGATACCAGAAAATGACACTTGGTATGTTTTGCAGCACCTATTGAAGACACACGACACTTTCCACATAATTTATACTTCTTTTGTGTCTTTGCTTATGAGTGTTCCACCTTTGACACCTGTTGCAATCTACTTCCTCAAAACCTTATAACTTAAAAAAATAAGACCCACCACATTTCTTACCTGATTAACTTTAAAAGGGGCATAGGGACAGGTGGCAATCTCTGCTGCTTCATTAAAGGACACATGGCAATCTCTACTTTACTTATCTGAGGTTACGTGGTAGTCTCTGCTTCTTTTAGCTACCTTTTTAGAAACCTACAGAAGGTGACACATGGTGATCTTTACTTTACTCTGTTTATACCATAGAAACAAATGGGTCTCATTTCATATTTACATGGACAGCGACACCTGACAGCTTTCACTTGCTTCAAAAACAACACTTAAGACCCACCACAGTCTTTGCTATATCAGTGAAGCAAAAATGAAGATAATTTAGATCTCAGCATGTGGTGGTTTCTGCTCTCTTCTGCTAGGGTACGTGGTGTCTTCCATCACTTTTAGACAAGAAAAATTAAGACCTTCCATGATTGCCACTTGGTGCTTTCCACGTAATCTAAATATTTAGCTTGTTAAAACCTTTCACTGAAAAGAGATGAAATGTGGGTGCTGATATGAAATGCGGATGCCGACGCTTGGTGCATTTTGCTGAGTCACTATGAAATATGTGGCACATCCTGACCAACTCATAGAAAATATGAAATGTGCCTCAGACAATGACACTTGGTAGCTTCCACTTCATTTTGACACTCAGATAAAATAAATTAAAAGGAAAATTATCACCTGCGCTCTGTTTCAAAAATTCACCATCTCAGACCAAAGTATGTGAGAACATAATTTTGTAGTGCGTGTCTGAACTTAGAATGAAACGTAGAGTATTTTTTACTCTACAATCTGACTTTGTTTTTGATGTTGTGAGTATAGGTATATAAAATATGGAGGAACATGAAGTCCATGAACCAACGGATGGAATTATGAGTGAAGATGAGATAAGGTTGAAAGCATAGCCTTGAATTTTGAAGAAGAATTCTTGAAAGAGATGGAAGATCTTGAATAATAAGTTTTAAGTGAAGAAGAGTTTCTAGTTGAGAAAGAAGACATCATGTTTGTTTGTCATGATGATGAAGAGGTAGAAATCAGGTTGCATGAATCAATCAAGAGAGAGGAAGTACATGAAATTTATGAAGAAGACTATATGAAAGAGATTTTAGATTTGGAAGAATTCTTTGAAACACATAATTTTCCATCAAATAAATCATTTCTTTACATTAATAAAGAGCAATTGGAGGCTGAGTTCGCATTTGTAGAGTATGCAATAGATAATAAGTCAACCATTAATGGATAATTGTGTCCTAAAATAGAAATTGAGACACTTGAGGAGGTCAAAAAGATCTCAAATGAGCAAGCATGGTAGCAAGAGGAGCATAAAGAGACTTCTAAGTCTCAAATTTTTATGTCTAATTGTGAATTAGACTTTGTATGTGTAGATTTTAGTGAATAGTGGAAGATTTTGGAACAAGAAGTTCTTGAGAAGTGTTAAAGAAACATCCTCATCTTGGAGGATCAAGTTACAAATAAATGGACAAAGTGTGGAGTAGAGTTACATTCTTATCTTTATGAGAAACTAGTCGATGAAGATCACTCACCAAGAAAAGAAGGAGAAGGTGAAGACAAAGAGATAATCAATTTGAAAAAGAGGAAAAAGTATTTTGAATAGGAGTTCAAAATTTTGTACATAGGGATTATGATGCAGGAAAATCATCTCCACATTTGTAAATGTGATTTTCAAATGTGTGTTGTGTCTAATAGGGGGTTAATCAAGTCAATAATGAGGTGTTTGTAAGTTTCCCTCCAAAAATAATTCAAATTTGTAAATGCCATCCTTTGAGGTCATAAGGTTATTTAAGAATAAATTACTTGTAAAATAAGACTTAAAAAAAATCTCTTGTTGGTTATGAAGCCTCTTGTGGCTTTTAGAGTCCATATAAAAGGTGACCAAATAGTCTTAAGTGAATAAGGAGACCTTAGGAGCCATTCATGTAGATATAAGTCTATGAAAAATCATAAGAGGAAAAATTACCATGTTGTGAAATTATTTTACACTCATGTAAAGGTGAAAACACCTTTTTTCCACCATATAAAGAGGAATCGTACGTAGGAGGAAGCAAACAAATTAAATACCAAGTTGAGTGTTTGTTGAAGATCATCAATAGGGGCTTGTTGAAATTTAAGTTATGTTTACTACTGGGTCAAGAGGAATTAGGATTCAACATATTCTAAGATTTATAAGATTATAAAATCCATTTAAATATTTTTCAATGTATGGTGTTGAAGACAAGGAGGAAGTTTGAGACGAGTAGGGTGTAAAAGCTTGCGTATAAGGCCTTTAAGGCCATGAATAGGTTGTAAGTATGTAAATATAGTTGGATTAATGAAGATTATTGTTTAAGATCCATTATATATTTCAAATAATATGTGAGTCTATCTCTTAAGTGTTTATAAGTCAATATATGAGCTTTCTTATGATTATATAGTCAGCTTAAAGAAGAAATATAGTCCTTCCACTGTAAACAAGGTAAAGTGAACATGTTATGAATTTTTATGAATCTAGATTGATGGGAATTATTAAAAAAGGTGTAAGGATATAAATTAATTTTTTTTTCATTATAAGTAGAGGCTAAGAGTGTGGAAAACTTTAAATGTTCATTAAATAACCATAGACCAAGGAAAATAGAATACCGAGCTACTATGACTATCAAAAAGGATTATTCCATGTAATTTTAGATGCATGGGTCAAACACAACCTTTGTAATAGTTGTGAAAATATGTTAGGGTAATTACAAGACATAACTAAGTCTTGAGACCCTTTATGCTTTATAAAACCCTGAATGATAGCTCTTGTGTTTGTTGACAGGGAATAAACATGTATAGGTATGGTTAAGGCAAATATCCATTTTTAAAGAGAAATCTATGTTAAATAGTGTTATTAAAAGTTTTATTAGGTTTATTTTATATATATATATATATATATATATATATATATATATACTTAATGAAATCAATTTAGGTTGTTGAAAGATGGTATAAGGCTGGATCTAGTCCAATATTGCTAAAAACCCCGTCTTCCTATATGCTTTAGTCAGAGAGAAATAGAAGGTTTTGCAAAGGAGAATACAACATGTATTTTTAAGTGGAATAAGATTTGGATTAAGTTTATATGGTTTTTAAGATCCTAGATAATTTGTTAAGGAGGTTTGAAAGCTTTTAAACTTCATATAGTGAAGAATTTTAGTCCTCAGGTTGTGATAGGACTGAACTAGGGCATGTCTAGTAAATTAATAATATCTCCCAAATTGCCTAATGAAAAATTATTAAAATTGGAAAATTGGAGAACCTTAGAGAGAGTAATCCAATTAATTAAATCTTGAGTCAATTGGATTAGTATTGGGAAATATATAACTAGATTAAATTCAGGTCTTTTTTTAATAAAAAAGATGATAGTGATAAAAGGACTCATAACTTTTGATGCAATTGATGAAAGGTGGAGTAATAAGTTTAGAAGATATTTATGGTAATTTGAATTCATGATATGCCATACAAATGTATTTAGTACTAATTATGTGTATGTAGTAAAATAAATTGTGTATGTTATTAACAATGAAGAAGGGTTCTGTAATAGATTTTGCATCTTTGAGACTAGTTAAGCCAAATAAAGATTGGATATTGTTTTTTACATGTGTACACACCTAATTGAGGTGTTTATAAGGTCCATTAGGGAATAACTCAAAATATGAACTAATAGAGGTTAATAGGCTTAATTTTTAAATCAAGGCTATAAAGAGAGTAGAAGCAAATCTGTGGAGTTGTATAGAAAACTAATGATTAAGATTAGTTTTCCTTGTTAGAGTGAATGCAAGCATACTCAATATAGTCCATGTAAGACTCTAGAAATATATTAAAGATACATATTACTTAAAAAGTATATGGATAAGGCTCATTCAAAGGTATATTGAATTTAAGGTGGAACTATATGAAGTGATTTGGTTTTATGAATAATTCAAAATATTAATGGTTAAGAGCTTATTAAGTTCTTCAAGTGTTATTATATATAAGTAACAAAGTATATTGAAAAATATGTTGTAATTATAGTCAAATTTTGAATAAAAATTTAAGATCATCAAAAGAGTAGTCAAGTGGATAGTTTTTCAAAGGTAAAAATTTTCTACTTGTAGTGTTTTTGGGACCTAAATTGCATATAAAAAGTTAAGTCTACCATTATTGTCATTCAAGTTAATAATTTAGAGTTCTATGAAGTTGATTGTTCATGTAGAGCTAGTTTGATGTAGAAAGATGGCCTTGGTGCCATCACCTAGGAGTCAAGTGAAGATGCTCAACATAGTTTAGCATAAGGAAGGAAGTGAAGACGCTCAGCTTAGTTGAATACAAGGTAGATTGAATATGCATAATCTAATAGTGCACAAGAGAACCTGAAGATAAGTAAAGAACTAGAGGGACAACACAAGGGATTTGTATGGGTTAGGATAGGTTAAGGCAATATGATGCACAAGAAATCAACTAAGACAAAAAAAGTGTGCTTGAAATAGGAGTGAAGCTAGAAGATAGTGGAACTAAGGAGTTTGAATCATGCACATGTGAGGCATTACACATAGATTGCCATAAAGAAGGCAAAAGTCATGCCAAAGGATACCCACATAGAAGGAAGTCATCTAAGACAACTAACATCCACCTTAAAATGAGTGGGATGTGACCATTTGAACCACATGTCACTTCATCCAAAAAGTCATTAGGAAAATTTAATGAGGTGGTGATGGTGGCACAAAGATATACATTTAATGCATATAGGACAAGAAAATTTCAAGGATTTCATAGATTTTCACATTTTTCAAGAAATTGAGGTACTTATGCCATTAAACCTACATTAATAATGGTGGTTGATAAGAGAAGGACATAAATTAGCAAGCGAATAACTTGATTAGGTTACAAAGTTTATGCTAATCGAAACTTAGAACAATCCTTAGCATAAATGAAATAGCCAAAGAGAAAATAACTCCATCATATTGAGATTTTAACCAATTCGAGCACCAAGAGTAAGAGGAACCACATTGATAAGGAGTGTATTTAAAGGGAAGCTAGTGTGAAAGGCAAAAAAGAAAGAATTGTGCAAAAAATAGAGTTAGAATGAGGCTCTATCACCCAAGATGCCATTAATGTCCAATGAAGCTCAATGATGAGAACATAGTTGAAGATCTCATGATTTTACAAGTGACAACCGTCATTCAAGGCTTTATCAAGCCACATCTCCATAGGTTTAACATAAACCACTTTAAGATGGTGAAGAAGTAAAAGGCTGTATGCTCTGTTGAGGCACAATAGAAACCCAAGTCATTTAGGATTATAGAGGAATCAATGGCCACCCAAACCAAGGTATAACTGATCAAGGTAGTTAACATCAAGGACATTGATACCGAGGTGCTGAACAAGCTATCTTATTAGTATATGTATTATCCCTTAAAGGTTCATGTAGGGGAAAGTTGGTGATCCTTAACACATAACTACCAACTAAAGGAGTAAAACCATCAGACATTTTAGGACTTAGTGCAAAATAGAATGGTAGACACTAAGCACAAGATGCCAGAGGGTGATTCCTTGTTTGATGTTTTGATTCAAGAAAAGTTAAATGATGTAAGCACAAATCAACTCTATAAATTGACCTAATTCAAAAATCCAAAGGAACTCATATATTTCTTACTCTTGCACATCCATGAGGACCGCTTCTACTTTATGGGGTAGTGCATGAAGATATTACCATAGCTAATTAACAAGATAATTGGGCTACCAGATGCTGAGTAAGACATCCATCAGATGATGGATGATGTTGAGGAGGTGGAGTGAATCATAAATCTCTTTACCTACTATAAGGTAGGTTTCATGTTCCCCATTAACAAGTGTGAGGACCTTAACATGAGGGTGATGGTGTAACTCGTGAGATCCAAGTTATACCCAAGTAATTGGTGGATAGATGTGTCTAAGGCATACCTATATGTTGTATATCATATTGTATAGGGCACACAATTTAATATCACACAACTCATTACTAAAGAGTTTATCAAGAATGCATTAGAATGCCATAGTGCTAAGGGGACCTTCAAGTGGGGCTCTATCCTCAGCTTGATCATGATGGAGGAGATCAAGATCCCAAATAGAAGTGAAGAAAATTTGTGGGTGTTCTTATAAAAACATGAATCCCCAGTGTAGAAGTATAAATATTACACTTTCCCCACCACCTTCAATCCCAAGTATAAGATACACATAATGTGCTAGTGTGAGAAGTACATTGAATCCTTTATACTATAATGGTGCATTCCCTAGGGGATTACCCAAAGTATGTTTAAGATGACAACTTTTTCCATGATGCAACATTACTATATCATGTGTTTGGCACTAAAGGATGGGAATGGTTCAGGATGGAGAAAGTTCCCCTTCACCTTCTTGACATTATACTTTAGGGAAGCACTACATAGGATCCTAAACATGTAACAAATGGACATTCTATTTAAGGAACTAGATGAAAAATAAGGAAGTTAAGGTGCAGGTTTCCTCATAGGGATAAAAGATAAAAAAGATACCTTAGATTGAATAGACATCGATATAATTCAAGAGGTGACCATCCTTGGCTTCATTCATAGACTTTATTATGAGATGAAGCCAAGGAAGAAGGATTCTAACACTAGGTCAAAAGATAAGAAAAAAGAAGACCCTTGATCTAGATTTGGGAGGAAGGAACCCCTACACCTATTGAAAAGAAAAAGTCTCCCCAAAATAAGAGAGGGGAAAATTTGGAGGAAATAGAGGAGTGCCTAAAACTAAAAATCACCTCAAAAAATGAGGCATCTTCCTCAGGATCTTTCAAAAAGCACATCAAGTTTATGCCAAAGACCTACCCTGACATAAAGAAGAAAATAAAGGCCCTTATTTTGGTAGTAAATATAGTTCTCTCCAACATAGAGGAGGAAGTGAAAGAAGAGGAGTTGGAGGAAGAAGAAGGTGTGTCTGTCACATACATTATTCCTAAGGACATTGAGTCCTCATCAAGTAAAGGGATCCATTCTTTTCCCCCTCAAACTAAGATAGAGAAATGATAGTAGAGACTAAGGAAACTCAGCTTCAATGAAACCAAACTTCAGAGGGTGCAAGAGCTGCAAGATAAAAAAGAAGAAATAACTAAGGTAGGGGTGCCAAAGGAAGTAATTGGGATGGTGGAGATGAATAAAAAAGAAAAGAGGAGGAGCACTAGGTGCTAATGGAAGAAGGAAGCTAAGAAGGATAAAAGGGCAATGAGTCTAAAGAGGCAACCTAATTAGGCACACCTATGGAAGAGGAACTACAATGTTAGTGGAAGGACACATGATTTGACCAAGAATATATTGATGTGGTTCTAAAATTACACTAGAGGTACAAGGAGATGAAATCTAAGGGCATGTATTAGGATGAAATAAATTGGTTAGAGGTTGAGGAAGTAAGTGAATGAGAAAATAAATGCATAGTGAAAGCCATATAAAATAAGGTTGAGAAGGAAAGGGCCAAGAAGGAAGAGGTAGAAATAAAGGCCAAAGAAGAGAAGGATAAGAAAAAGGAAAGGTAGGAAGAAGTAACCTAGGAAGAAAGGGCCAAGTTATTAAAGGAGAGAGAGGGGAAGGTCACCATAAGTAGAGGACCAAGTAAAGAGAAAACATAAAAAATGATACCAATCACCCCAATAATATAGTAGAAGAGGTTACACAATAGGAATGACCTAGTTTTTAAGGGGTGCCAAGAGAAAAATAAGGCAATACTGGTGCCTTAGAAAAGCAAATAAAAAAGGAGGCTAAAGCCTCATTATGGTTAGGAGAAGAGAGATATGGTGTAATGTAAGTTCACATCATAGAGACACTATACAAAAAATGGATGAAGGGGAAAAATACATAGAAGAACCCCTACAGGAAGAACATGATGGGAAGTTGAGTGACAAAGAAAGAGGAAAAGTATACATAGGGGTGAAGTCTGATAAAGAACCCTAGGAAGAAGGAGAAGAAAAATTCATAAAAGAAGGCATTAGTTCAAGCACTATCACAATAAAGGAGGAAGAGCTAGGAGAGGATGAGGAGTTTGCATTAGGTAAAAGATAGGGAATAATAGGAGCTTAAGGAGAATGAGAAACTCTACCTAATAAAGTGCATGCCTCTGAAAACTACTATGACCCTAATGCACCACTAGGTTTCTTGGGCACTAGATTGATATATAGATGATCCCAAATTTGAGGTTTTGAAAAAATAAATTTGGATCACCACGAAGCTAGAGGAAGGGCATGATTACCAACTCCTTAATCCTCATGACATGAACCCCATGCACTCAGCCAACACCTTGATTAAGATGGCCTCCATTGTAGCATGTAAGAACATCATCAATGATGTTCATGACTATAACTAGAAGAAAATAATGAAAAAGGCTAAAAAGGAGCTCAAGGAAACCAAACTCAATATATAAAAATTTGTGGAATGCATAGGAGAGGTAGAGCTATCCCTCATAGATGAGGTGGATACCTTAGAAAAGAGTGAATTTGACTAGGTTTGTGTGTTTGTGAAGTAGATGATCCCTAAGATGAGATCAATGGTTGAGGACTAAGAGGACCCCTATGAGGCCCTAAGGAAAGAGTTGAATAAAAATATGGATTTGGTTGAATACCTCTTCACCAAACTTTAGGAGGGCATCAAGGAAGCATATGCAATATTTTTTAACTTTTCCAACTAGGTAGTAGTCATCGATGCACACCTCAAAAAGGAAAAAGAGGAGAAAGATGATTTATTCCAACAATCCTTCATCGTAACTAGGACAAAAAATGTGTAAGTAATGGCCAAGGTTAACTCCCTTAGCACTCAATTGAAGACTCAAGAGCAAGACATGGAGGTGGTCTTCTGTGCCTTCTAAACTAATGCTAATGAGTAGGGGAGATTTTGGATGGTGGGGTTAAACATACAAAAGAAAGGCTTAAAGACTTTAAAAAAGAGATATAAAGCATGTATGTTCTTTCTCTCAAGGCCAAATCCATAGAATAAGATGGTTGCATTTATGAAATTAAGGGTACTATCCAAGGTTTTAAAAAATTTAAGGCAGACTTAGAGTAGGGTGTGCCCAAGTTTTGTGCACTTAAGGCACTAAATGACTAGTCCGGGGTGACTAGCAATTTTGTATGGGATAATGTTGGGCCCCCTTTTATGAAAATAATGTGGACTGCACCAATGGGATCTATCTTGTCATGAGACAAATTTTGGAGTGGTGGTTCCCCTTTTGTATATTTTAGCACTAGCTAGAGGAGTCCCCAAGGATCTTACACTAGTTGGTAGGTAGTTACATGGCACCAAATTTTAGGGGACATACCTACTAGGATTTATATGTGGTGGATCAAGAAGCATAGATTTTGGAGAGTGGGGTAGGTTAGAAAGTGACCCCCAAGTGATATATTAGCATATGACATGTGATTATCCAACTTGGGTAGTGTAGTGGAGTTGACAAATGTGTGACAACCCATCTCTTGGCATGTGCCCATTTGACCTTACAGGAGAAGCCAAATCATCTATAAAAGAAGACTCACATTTGAATATGAGTTGACCAAGGTAGTGAAGCTTTGGAAAAATAGAGAGTGAACCATTAGTATTTATTATTTACATATGATAGTTAAGACATTTGAATGTATAGCCCAAGCTCGCCTGTGAGCCACTAGGCATAAGTAATATTAATAAATAACATATACTTTATTTTATACTTAAAATTTATATAATTAACTATGAAACAATGAATAATGTGGTTGAAGAGATGATGTGTTGACTCTTTCTTTATTTTGTGCAAAGTTATGTTTATAAGATAGTTTAATTTGAATAATGTTGTAGCTAGTTATTTGAATGTATTATGAAATGGAGGTTTATCCTTGGTTTCTAATGGTGTCCTTATGCCATATAGTGACATCATATCACCTATAAAGCCACTAAGTGTTTTAATCAAAATGAACCAAGGATTTAAGGCTTGTGCTTAGATTTTTCCCTTTAAGATGAGTAGTTGAACCTAAGCCATCCCTATGATTTATCCAGTAACTAGATCACCTTATACTAGCCATTCACACATCTTGTACCACTAAGAGCCCTACCTAGATATTTATGTAATCTCACTTTAGGACTTATGTCCTCAAGAAGGATTACACCTAGCGACCTTCACCTAAATAACCTAGTATAGGAAGGCCACTTAAATCCCTCTACCTAATGACTAAGTCCCTTTAAACCCCAAGTTAAGCCATGTTTCAAATATCCTAATGTGAGCCCAATACCTTCACTATTACACTTTGGGTGAGCACAAAATCCTTGCACCTTGTGTGAAACTAATGCCAATGCCATAGTGTGATTAAATGTTGTGCACTATAATTTATTATGCTCATACCTAGCTTCATCAAGTATAGAACTGACTTGGATCGATAGCTAAGTGCATGACTAAGTGATAAAGCTAACCTAGTGAACTTTTATACAACAAATACTATAGCTAGATAACTACTAGTGTCCCCAATAGTCATTAGATAGCAATGTGCTCCTAACTCTAGATTTATAGAAGTAGTGAAGGCCCAAAATTGGTCACTCCTTTTTAAGCTCCTAGGTGAAGCTATATATATATATATATATATATATATATATAGATACACACACACACACACACACACTAAAACTATAAAAACCTAGGCAAATAATTGATGATCCTAAACCACATTTGCTATAACATCTCCTAGGCCTAGGTGAAACCATAGATAGCTCTTGTTTGATAGGAGACTATTAGAAACAAGAGACATCACCACCAACATTAGTATAACCATAGTCCCCTCATGTAAACACCTATCAATATTAATGTATCTCTCCCTCTTATCACCACCTATAATCTCCCATAGGTGTTATAATGTCTACATCAATATATACGCCCTTTAATATATCTGATCTCTTCACATTAACAAGTGAAAAGTCTTATAGATTTCCTCTAGAGTCATGGTCATCTCGCTCATGATAAAATGAAAGGTGATAGTATCTAAATACTATCATTCCACTCGTGTTGTAATCAAGACCCCATCAATGCATATCATGGGCATCATCACTACATCATGCAAATCAATAAGGTATATTACCTTAAACTTTACCACCATTAGTTAGTACATCTCATGAAGCACCTTTGACCATCATAATCATGATGTCATCATGCTTAGATCCCCCTTCACTAATCATCATCTTCTCATCACTAACTCCATCATCAAATACTTATCCTAACCCACCTAAACAAATAAACACCCTAGCTAATCCCTGATCCTTAAATCACCTCTACCAATCTAAATCATATAAATCACCCCCATCCTTATCCTAGCCTAATCCCTATCTCACTATCACTACTCAAACTATCATCTGATTAACCTAATAAACCCACTCTCTTATAAAGTGTTTACTGACATTCCCTTGATCATCTTCCCCAACCTATCCATCTCACCCACCCAACTTACCCATATAACTAACTAGTATAACACCCTAGGTCATCCAAAATAACCCATCACCTTAACACTTACCCATTCTTCCTATCCCTAACAAAATCACTAATTGTGAGGATACCCTTAGTTATAGTTTTGACAAAATTACCACTCTACATCTATGGTTTACTGAACCTGCAAAACTACTAATCCCTCAATTATGATATTATAATATCATGACTCCCCACATGTAGTATTTCAATACCATAATTATGGACTTGTGGTATTGTAATATCATAGGTTTCTCCCTCAAAGTTATAAATCACAATGCTAAATTGTGATTGAGGGTAAAACTGATATTCCCAATTTTAGAAATGTGATTTTGACAATGTTTCTTCTTGTTAAATCCACCTAAAAATCTTAACAAAGCTAGAATAAATTAAAAAAAACACTAAGAAAGGGTTTGTTACTCACCATAGGTCCAACATCAGCCTCTATTTAGTGCTCTTGAACTCTCTCACCATAATAAGAAGTTCGGGGTAGCCAGTCCATGGTCTCACCTCAGAGCTCAAATCACAAGAATTCAAAAGGTGCAAATCACCCACTATTAACTCTTTTATCCTTATGGCCCTCTCAGCATACACCCCTAACTAACATTGACTATCCCAAATATCGACCAATATCCCAATTATCCCAATCTAATAACTTTTAATCACCTTTTAACATTATCTAAGGTATGGAATGTCTAATCCCTTATCATCCACCTTATCCTGCATCAAGAACTACATTGGCCTGAGGTCTTTTTGGACTATATAGGTAGCACCTAGTCCCACTTTTATGCATAGGGATAGCTTGACCATAATTTATCCATTATCACCATCCCATCCTCAAACTAGTCACTCAATAAGCACATGTCATTTTTAAGACCCAAAGATTACAAAATGTAGCTCTATATCACCAATCATAAATATTTATCACTATTATCCCTTTTCAATCTTTTACCTATCATGTTTCCATGTTATGAGACTTATCATCGGCTCGAACCCATCCTATTCAAAGTAATCTTGTCCTATCAATCACAACATTTTCTAGACATTTTTCATTTATCTAGAGCCCATCACTTGAGTTACTTTGTCAACTTCACTCTTGAGGAATCTTAATTCTCAATTAGGTCATCCCAAACCCATCTCATTATTGTCTTATCCCACCCTAGGATTTATTTTTAAGTGACCATCTGGGTTGATTTCTTCCTACATGCTCCCTCAAGGGGGCATTATATCCTATTAACAGCTGACATCATCTAACATCATGGTTTTTCTTTGAAATACCATTACTTCTTCCACTTAACTCTACTTATAATACCCTTTCAAAGAGGGGAAAAATGTATGCACTAAATTATGCTCACCCTACTAATTATACTAATTACACTAACTTCCACAAATTTAATTTCTATATTTCTTACCTAAATTATCTAACAACCTAATAACCCATGTCCCATTCCTATATCCCATAAACATTTACCCCATCCTAGAACCAATTAATCCTCTTATTAAAATCCCTAATATAATCTATTACCTACTAACCTACTCTGTAAACTAGAAAGCCTATTTAAAATTCCAAAATACTATACCTACCTAACCACCCCCTATCCTAGCTTCTCATAAAACTCTAAACCATATGAGGAGATTTTTAGAATTGGATAATTCTATAAATATTCCCCATTCTATCCCCCTTCTCTAAAGTACTCTAATTCTATAGACCTCTATGAAATTAAAAATTCCATGGAAAATCCCTAGCCCTTGATATCAATGACCCAAATTTGAATTTGAGCCATTGATATTTCCCCCCATACCTGTAAAAATAAACTCTCCCTCTACCCTCAAACATACTTGGAAATATATAGATCCATCATCTTAATACTATCTTGCATCCATGAAGCTCTCTTACATCTATATAAATCCACCATCAAGCCCATTCAATCACTTGGAAGCCATTATCAACACTTATCAAGAAATCTAACACTTTAAAATTTGGGTATCAACAATCTATTTACAAATCCTAGAGTGGATCCATAAGGAGGTAAAAATTATGATGAGAATGTTCTTATTATTCTAATTTTCCTCTTTTATCCATTCTTATTAGTGTGATTGAGTTTTAGGTTTTTATTCTAAATTAGTAATATAGCTTGGATCTACAATTTAGTGCACATCTACATCCCATGAACCTTATTCTACCCTTGAAACCAATTAATCACCTTTATTACCCCATTAACTAAGCCTATTTACCTACTTTCCAATTTAAAATTCCTATTATTCATCTACCCATCTACCACCATACTAAACTAGCTATTCTTAAACCCCTATTCCCTAATGGAGATTCTATAATTGGATAATTTTAGAATGTCCTATAATTTAACCCTTCCACATCTAGAATCCTCTATTTTCGAGGTTTCTAAGGAATTAAAAATTCCTTGGAAAATCCTTAACCATTGATCTCAATGAGATCAAGATTAAATTTGAGCCACTGATTTTCCCTTCCATGGCTTATATAAACAAGCCATACTCTATGACCAACTAACTTGAAACTTGAAATCCTTGAAAGAATACTTTCATCCATAATTTAAGAACTCTCATAGGCTTGTAATATCCATCAAAAATCTAATAATTCATTGAAGCTTTTATCAAGATCAATCAATAAATCCAACAACCTACTTATCTTACATTCAAAGTTAGTTTGACAATCTTGGAAAGGAGCTATAAGAGAGAAGTTGATGGTAAGTGATGCCAATGGAAGTATCTAATTATCTATTTTTCTTTTTCTTTAAAGTTGTTTGCATTTTGGGTTTTTATTTCTAAAAATAGTAATATAAGAATAATCCAAAATACATTCAAACTTTGGTGACCACAGTGGGACATACTCCTTAAATCTAACCTCTTGAGATTTTTATAAGTGATTTAGTGGCTTATAGGTACACCTATATGAAAATCAAAGGCTAAATTTGACAAAATAATCATGTATAGGAGAATCATGATATTTCATTGGTATTCATGATATTATAGTATAAATATTATAGTGATTCAAGATATATTACATTAACCTTGATTTTAAACTACTAAAAGTCTTGGTTTTGGTAGGTTGTTACCTTCATATAATATTGCTACTTTGAAAGTAGTGATATTAATTTGGTAATCATGATATTACATTTATTATTGTGGTTTTACAATATTTTTGGGTTGTCTTAACATAACTATTTTTCTTCTATTCCTAACCTTTGTATAGACATGTTTGTTTGTTTTGTGTTGTCAAGAAGTGGTTTGGTATCCTCTATGTGCAGGAAAATGGGGTTGGTCAAGAATCTAGGTATTGGTTACTAAAGTATTATATCACTAATCTCAGACTTATGATATTGACCTGTGAATCATGATATATCCTTTGCAAATAGTGATATTGTGATCCTTGGTAAATTAGATAAAAATTTATTCTGACTTGTAGTCTAATATTTTTAATCCTCTATCTATAGGAAAATTTGGTGGTTTATATAACCAATTTTGAAAGACCATTTAGCTATTTTAGGTTTTTAGATCATTTTGAGCTAAACACCTTTTTTGTCAAGAAAAGTTTTTTTTGTAAAGTTTGTTATGTGCTAATAATAGGAATAATATACAAGAAGAGTCATTTCTATTAAGCATGAAATATACTAAGAGGTGGGGTGAATCAGTATATTATATATCTTATAAAACTTTACCTTAATCAAATTACACTTAATAAAACATTCAATATATGCAATAAAACTAAAATAATAAACACCACACAAGAGAGAGACACTAGATATAACATGGAAACCCAATGTGGGAAAAACCATGGAGAAAAATCTCAAGTATATGAATGAGCACCAACCCAAACAATATTTGAAAGCACCAAATTGTAGGAGCACCAACCCCTTTGCTGAGCACCAATCTAGCAACAATTCATGAGCATCAACCCACAGGAGCACCAACCTCTTTGTTGAGCACCAACACAACAACAATTCGTGAGCACCAACCCACAGGAGCACCAACCCATTTATGTAAACCACACAACTATCTCTCAATGTTTCTATCTCAACAAATGATAGTTCATTACAACATCTCTTTCCTCTCTCTCACCTTTGTTCTTCTAAGCTAGATTTAACAAATACAAATCATATTCATCTCTCACAAATGCTCTTCTAAGCTAGATAATACAATATCAAATCAACCTCTTTTACTCATATTACAAATGGCTTCTCAAGCCTTTTTTATAGCTTTCCAAATGACCTTTGGCCTTCCCCCTTTGTGACCCTTCAATCCTCATGGAAAATGGTGCCAAACTTGTATGACCCTTGATATCCTTGCCTTTGAAAATTCATGTGATGATCCTTCATGAGCAAAAACATCCTTCCCTCTTTTGTCTTTACTTTGGTGACTTTTCATATTCCTCAAAGTTTCCCTTCACGAGAAATTTTGCCCTTCCTCTTTTGTCTTCACTTAGTGACTCTTAGAATTCCCCAAGATGAGTCTTCATGGGAAAATGCATCCCATCCTTCTTTTGTCTTTACCCCGTGGCTCTTTGACTTCTCCATGGGCCCTTCTTTTGTCTCATATGCAACCAAAAATATATTTTTTAATATTAAATAAATATTAACACATATTAGCCAAGATATATCTATTACAAACATCATTAAATGCAATGGGGCCTTTATCACCAGAAATGCTAGACCTTTGATATCAATGACAATATTTCCAACAATCTCCCCCTTTGTCATTGATGGCAACCTCAATCCTGAAATTGCCACATCCTGTCACCTACACATACTATCATTTGAAAACATAGAGTAACTCCCCCTTACTGTAACAACCTATACTTATTTTTGCACCTGTACCTATACCTATTATTCTCCCCCTTTGACATCAATGGAAAAGGGCCTGCCTGGAGCTAACACTTAGCTCCTCCTCAACTGATGCTGAAACTCAATGGCAGGAAGTAAAGGAAATTAATCCCAACTTCTCTCGTAGATACTCAAATGTGTCTTTTGGTAGTGCCTTTGTGAAAATATTTGTAATCTACTCTATAGTACTAATATATTCCATCTTAACCTATTGATTTACAACCAGCTCTCTTAAGAAGTGATATCTAATGGGAATATGTTTTGTTCTTAAATGCATTACTAGATTTTTTGAAATATTTATAGCACTTGTGTTATCAAAAAAAATGAAAATAGGTTCATCATACTTTACCTTGATATATTCCAAAGTTTGCTTCATCCAAAGCACTTGAGTACAACACAATACTACTGTAATATATTTTGCTTCAGCTGTAGAAAGTGATACTGAGTTCTATTTCTTGCTTAGCCATGATACTAAGTTATCACCAAAGAAGAAAGCTCCTCCACTTTTACTCTTTCTATCATCTAAGCACCCTACCCAATCTAAATTTGTATAAGCAACTAAAGTGAAATCTTTACTTGTGGGATACCATAATCCACGATCCAATGTCCCCTTGATAAATTTGAATATTCTTTTCACCAACTGAACATGACTATCTCTTGGAGATGACTGATATCTTACAACCATACCTACTACATGCATGATGTTTGGGCTCGATGCTATCAAATATAAAAGACTACCAATCATAGATCTATACAAAGATTGATCTATAATAGGTGAATCTTCATCCTTACTCACCTTATTTCCTATACACATAGGTGTGCCAACTGGTGCACAATCCTCAAAACCAAACTTCTTCAACATTTCCTTGGCATATTTACTTTGAGATATGAAAATTCCTTTATTTGATTGAAATATTTGCAAACCTAGGAAAAATGATAATTCTCCAAACATAGACATCTCAGATTATTTTTGCATTCTATGAAAAAATTCTTTTTTCATCTTTTCAATATTTCTTCCAAAAATGATATCATCAACATATACCACAATAATCAATTGATGCTCACCTTCTATTTTGATGTAAAGATTACTATCATCAAATCCTCTCTTGAATCCTTGATCTTGTAGGTATTTATCAAGTCTTTCATACCAATCTCTAGGAGCTTGTTTTAATCCATATAATGATTTCTTCAATCTACATACATGGTTACTAATATTTGAGAGAATAAACCCCTTAGGCTACTCAATATAGACCTCTTCTTCAAGATTCCTATTTAGGAAGGCAGATTTGACATCCATATGAAACACTTTGAAATTTTTAAACACTGCATATGCAACAAACATTCTAATAGACTCTAACCTTGCCACTAGTGCAAAAGTTTCTTCAAAATCTATTCCCTCAATCTGAGCATATCCTTTACATACTAATCTTTCTTTATTTCTAGTCACTTCTCCATTTTCATTCAACTTATTTCTATAAACCCATTTTGTTCCTATCACATTGTGATCTTTTAGTCTAGGCACTAATTCCCAAGTATCATTCTTTTCTATTTGATTTAATTCTTCATCCATAGCCTTAACCCAATGCTCATCATGTCTAGCTTCTAAAAAATTTCTAGGCTGAATTTTAGATAACAAAGAGAAATTAACTTGTTCAGATTCACTTACCATCATTCTTTTAGTGTGAATTCCTTCTTTTATATCCCCGATGATGTCACTTTCATTATGATTTTTATGAACGTATTTGGATGGAGTCTTGGTGCCATTTTTCTCCTTCTCCTTTTCCTCATCTTCATCTGATTCTTCAAATCCTTCCTCTTCAATGATTTTAGGAATGTCTACTAGATCACTGATTCTTTATGTTCCATCTTCTTCTATCCTGACACTTGTACTTTCAACAATTTTCTTGGTTATTTTGTTATAACATTTATAAGCTTTACTTTTGAAAGAATAACCAAGAAATATACCTTCATTAGCTCTATATTTAAACTTACCAAGTTTTTCATCGGTTCTCTTTATGAAGCATTTGCTACTAAAAACTCTGAAATAATCAACTGTTGCTGGTTTGTCTTTCCATAGCTCATAAGGAGTCTTGTCACTGTCGACTCTTAATAAATATCTATTTTAAATATGCACTATTTTACCAACCACCTCTCTCCAATATTTATCTGCTATCTTTGATTCATTTAGCATTGTCCTCGCCATCTCCTGAACTATTCTCTTTTTCCATTAAACTATTCCATTTTGCTGTGGAGTTCTAACTGTTGAATACCGTCTCTTTATTCCAGGATCTTCACAAAACTCAATAAATTGAGCTGACATGAATTCTCCTCCTCAATCTGATCTTAGACACTTAATCTTTAGATTAGTTTCATTCTCAACTAATGCTTTGAACTATCTAAAAGCTTCTGATTTTTTCTTTAAAAACATTATCCAAGTCATATGTGAAAAATCATCAATAAACAACATGAAATATTTATCACCTTGAGTATTTTGATTCTTCATAGGTCCACATAGATCAGTGTGAACAAGCTCTAGCATTTGAGTGGTCGAGTACTCTTTTGTTTTGAACTGCCTCCTAGCCTGCTTCCCATGCTGACAAGGTCCACAAAGCGTGTTAGATGGATTTGTGATCTTTGGAAGATTTTTGACTGCTTGCCTTTTTCAAATTTTGACAATATTATCAAAATTTATGTGCCCCATTCTTCTGTGCCATAGCCAACTTTCTTCAATATGACTCAAACAACATTTTTGACCTTTGATGTTTGATAGCATATATAAGTTATTACCTGTTCTTTGAGCATCTGCAACCAATACATCTGAATCTTTTCTTATAATTTCACAACCTTATGCATAAAACTTTAGTGTGTACCCCTAATCACACATTTGAATTACACTCAAAATATTATGCGTAAGACCTTCTACATATAAAACATTTTCAATTTTAGTTTTACCATTATCTAAACTTAGTGTACCTTTTCTAGCAATTCTGGCAGTAGTATTGTCTCTAAATTTCATTATTCCACCATTGATCTTCTTCAAGTTTATGAAATTGCTCTTGTCTCCTGTCATGTGCCTCAAACATCCGCTATCAATAAACCATGGCTTTTCTTCATTTCTTGCATGCAAAGCTATCTAGACCAACATAGAACCTTCAGGTTGTTTCTTCTGCCATGTCTAAACCTTTTTCTTGATGAATGGAGCACTAAAACTCTAGTCCTTCTTGACTGACTCAAACACACTTCTACAATACCAAGCTATGTGTCTAAAGTTGTTACACTTGTAACAAATTATGGTCTCTTCATCAAAGCTTAATAGAGAAACAAGAGAGTTATAGCTTCTACTTGACTCTATGTGACCTTCCTTTTCCTTATTTTTGAGATTGTTAGCTTTTTTTATACATTCTAATTTCTTATGACCATATCCATTACAATAAAAATAGTAACCATAAGAATATGACCTGTTTGTGTATCTCTAACTTGATTGCCTTTTATAGCTTTGTTCCTTCTAGCCTTCTTTGTCCTTTGTATTCTTCACTTCTTCCTTTCTTGTTTCCTCATTTGTAAGAGCTTTAACATAGCTCTTCTTCTTTTCAAAATTGATACCTATCTTATCTAATATTGTCTTTTGGCTTTCTAATATCTTATTTACCATATTGGTGCTATTCTCAAATTTTGAATCATTGACTATTTTATTATTGACTGCTTTCTTAATCTCTTCTTTTAAAGAGGCAATTTCAGTAACATACCTTTCACATTATTTTCTTGCTATTTCCAACTATGCCATTAGATCTTCTTCATTCTTCTTGGCTTCTTCAAAGTGTGCTTGTAGGTCTTCAATTATCTCCTTTGACTCCTTTTCATTTTTCTCAATCTGGCGCTTCAATCTTTGATTTTTATTTTCAACAACTTTCAGTGCTTCTAAGGTACACATGAGTTCTCCTTCCATATTCACTTCGGCTTCATCCTCTTCTTTTTGATCAACTATTCTTTTTCTTACAGAGGCACCTTCATGTATGGCCATCTTGTGCTTTCTTAATCTACCTTCAAGCTTTAAAACTTTTTCAAAAAGAAACCTGCTCTGATACCAATTGTTAAGCACAAAATATATTGAGAGGGGGGGGGGTGAATCAGTATATTATATATCTTATAAAAATTTCCCTTAATAAAATTCCACTTAATCAAACATTCAAGATGTGCAATAAAACTAAAAAAATAAACAACACATAAGAGAGAGACACCTGATATAAAGTGGAAACCCAATGTGAGAAAAACCATAGAGAACAATATCAAGTATATGAATGAGCACCAACCCAAACAATATTCAACAGCACCAACTTACGGGAGCACCAACCCCTTTGCTGAGCACCAACCCAACAACAATTCATGAGCACCAACTCATAGGAGCACCAACCCCTTTTCTGAGCACCAACACAACAATAATTCATGAGCACCAACCCACCGGAGCACCAACCCCTTTGTGTAAACCACACAACTATCTCTCAATGTTGCTATCTCAATAAATGATAGTTCATTACAACATCTCTTTCCTCTCTCTCACCTTTGCTCTTCTAAGCTAGATATAACAAATATAAATCATATTCATCTCTCACAAATGCTCTTCTAAGCTAGATAATACAATATCAAATCAACCTCTTTCACTCATATTACAAATCACTTCTCAAGCCTTTATTTATAGCTTTCCAAATGACCTTTGGCCTTCCCCCTTTGTGACCCTTCAATCCTCATGGAAAATGGTACCAAACTTGTATGACCCTTCATATCCTTGCCTTTGAAAAGTCATGTGGTGACCCTTCATGAGAAAAAATGTCCTTTCCTCTTTTGTCTTTACTTTGGTGACTTTTCGTATTCCTCAAAGTTTCCCTTCATGAGAAATTGTGCCCTTCCTCTTTTGTCTTCACTTGGTGACTCTTGGAATTCCCCAAGATGACTTTTCATGGGAAAATGCGTCCCATCCTTCTTTTGTCTTTACCCCATCACTCTTTGACTTCTTCATGGGTCTTTCTTTTGTCTCATATGCAACCAAAAATATATTAATTAATATTAAATAAATATTAACACACATTAGCCAAGATATATCTATTACAAACATCATTAAATGCAATGTGGCCTTTATCACCAAAAATACTAGACCTTTGACATCAATGACAATATTTTCAACAATTTCTAGGCATAATATCCCATCCTAAATCTTTTAGCTATCTACTGCAAAACTACTAATTGTATAGTGGTGATTTTTATTAGTAATATGCGATATTGATTTATTAATAGTGATATTATAATTTAATAATTTTTAGGAATAATTTGGTTTACTATTTAAAGTTTCAACTGGTAACATAGATCTTTAGGGAAAAATTGATAAAAATACTTTGTTGTTCTGTAAAATTATGTGTGTGGATCTGTTCATTTTACTAAACCATCTTTTCTAGGTCCCATTTTGATAAAATTTTAATACACAGTTAATTCTTTTTAATCTACTATAGTTGTCAAAAAGCATCTACATCTCTTGAAGCATCTAGGGTAATCATCTAGTTGTTTAAATTAATTAAAAATAAAAAAATCTTAGAGTTTTTATGCTTTGTTGCAATACCACTAATATAAAAGTAGTGAGATTACCTTAGCAATCATAGTTTTGCAGTAATAGTTATTGTGTAGGAGCCTTTTTTGCTAACTATCATGGCTAGTTGTCTATTGCAATATTGTAATTTGAAATTTATGGTTTTACTTTACAGTAATGATATCATAGTCTCTAGTTATGGTTTTACTTTGAACTAATTGTGTAAATGTGGATTTATAGGGGAGTAGAAATTTTTTCTTGAATCAAACTACTAACCCTTTTTGTATAGGACCCCTCAAGATAGAGTCACATAATTTGTTTTTATAACACTTGTGTTTCAATGAGGGTTGCAAAATCATATAATTTAGTCTTTTTACTTGTGTGATTATATAACTTGATCATTTATTTTTGTGTTTCCTCACATAGGTAATTAATCAAAAAATTAATCATGCTTTTGCTTGTTTGTTAACCCATTGAGTCTAAGATAGCATGTGATGTGGAATTCATCCCCATATACAAGCTTAGTCACTAGGGGTTGGTGTCATGGATTTCATCACCACACATTTTACCAAACTCTATATTTTAGTAGAGTATAAATGTTAAGGACAACTATTTCTAAGCTAAGTAGTTGACCCCATATAGGTCATCCATGAAGGGTAGGAGTTAATTCTCTAAACCAAGCATTAGATAGTACCCTATATTGACTTAGGTCCCATTTTACCTAGGGTATATTATGGAATCCCATATAAACCTTTGTGTAAACCTAGTTTAAGACCCATTGACCATAACAAGCATTTTACTATTAAAGTTATGATCAACTCCTAAGAATCCATTAAGTATAGATGAGGTCGATAGGGTTTGGTATAATTCATAGTGGGTCACTAACCTATGGTCTTACCTATGAAGCCATTAGATGGTGTGAACATTGGGTCACACACATTTTTTATTTTAATAAATTAGGACTTATGGATGAGTGTGTTGTTTGCATGTCATGCTTAAACCCATGTTGTTTGTGAACTGAGTTGACCAATCCTATTTTTGTTCTAAAACACCTAGACACACTTAGGATATAGACTATTCTAAAACCACATCAAAAATTCATCTAATATCCTCCATTACCATATTTAGATACAACATTTAGTTTTGAAACTAAATCTTAGTGGTCATTCATCTTTCCACTCTTCATTATCATCCTAAGACTAGGTATTATCAACCTACATAACCTTGACAAGTCCTTAATCAAGAAAAAATCACTTATCATTTTCCTCTTCATACTCAACACCCATCCAATCATCCCTTTACTAGTGCAAAAGGAACTTGATCACATCATCTCCTTAGTCTCCTTTCTAGATTGAACCCTTATAAGGTTTTGAATTTTGATAATCCTTGGTCACTTTAATCTTCACATCCCTCTAAATTCAAAATCACCACATTTCCCTTGAACATTCTTAGATTTGATTTCTAGATGAAATTTAGCATTCATAGCTACATCCTCTCCCATCATCTTATATTAAAAACACTCTCAATTACTTTTATTTTCTTCACCCCCTCATCTATCATGATAATGAGAACTCATGACCAAATCCTTATAATGGGATTAATATCTAACCAAGAGAATGAATTCTTAGGGAACTTAGGTGATCAAAACTAAGATCATGATGATACACATAGTGATATGCACACTCCAGAGGAGAAGATGACTGATTCATAAATGACTTCTTCCATAGTGATGAAGTTAGAACATGATTTGTTTAGTATATATATGAAAAATATGCCTAGATTCTAGCTCAAATCATTAGAATGGGGGGGACACCATCCCCAAGCTTTGATCATAATATTTTGCAATATTTAGTTTTCCCCTCCACTCAGCCTAATAATCCTTGTCAACATGTCCATACTAATCAAGAACCTGAAGAAGAGGAACCTATGGACCATGAACAATAACTCAAATACCAAGAATAATAAGTGCCTATCTAAAATAATTACATTAAGGCTAATAGGATACAAACCACCTTAGAGGATATAATGGGTCAACTCACATAATAAATTAATTCCTTAGCCTCCCAATTTTATACACAAAATAAAAAAATATCATCTCTAAGACAAAATGTACATAATTTTAATAGACCACACACAAGTCATGCACAAACTTCTAATCCACTTATGGATCCATTATTTTCATAAGAATGGAAAATTATGAAAGAAACTCTCCAATAGATTGGACTTTGCATTCAAGTGATGAAGTATAAATATGAATATTTTTGCTATTCTCCCTTAGTTGTGAGCATTTTGAAAATCCTTTTCCTATATCATTTTGAGATACCAAAATTTGAAAAATATTGAGGGAAAGGAGATCCTCATGATCATGTTAAATAGTTTTATGTGGCTTGCCATGAGGTTTCATATGATGATGCTTACCTCCTAAGACTTTTCCGAAAGAGTCTCATATGACCAACACTAGAATGGTTCATGTATTTACCAAAGGGTTTAGTTTATAGTTTAGAGAATTAACTAAATAATTTATGAGACATTTTTCATTCAACATAAAACATGATGTCTCCATTATAAACCTTTACAACACTAAGGAAAGGAACAACTAAAGTTTGGCCTCTTTCTTACAATGATGGAAAAGCTTAATAAGCCACTTTTGATGTATAGTACCAAAAAAATTGGCCAAAATATTTGTTAACAACCTCAATACATAGTTAAAATATCAATTAAAACTATATTGTGCCAAATCCTTTGATGAGATTATTGAAAAGGTGATATAAATTAAGAGAACACTCATTGAAAAGGGAATAATTAAATTATACAAATAAAATGAACAAAATCAACATCAAAAATCAAAAATCTTCATTAAGAATAAAAATATTGTGGGATATGGAGTTACAAACTCTAAACAACATGTTCAAATAGTATAGAAAAGGACTCCCATGAATTAACAAAATGTCTCCTCCATCGAAGTTCCATGAAGTAAACCAAAGCATCAAATAGGAAAAGACCTCTGACTAACCTAAGAGTGCTTATCAAAGTGATCCTTCAGTAATTAATCACTACTAACATGATTATTATCCTTGAGATATAACCTTTGGATGATAGTAAACCTCAACCTAATTGGTATCATGAGGATGAATTCTATTAATATCATAGACTAAAAGGCCATGACATATATAAATTTATGTAATTAAAACAATATGTTTAAGATCTCATTGAAAAATGAGATATTGAAGTAGAGGGGGAGAGTACTCCTAACCATTCAAAAAATTAGTAGCTCGATATTTATCAGGACCCTTTACCCAAGCATGGTCAAAGATAATGGAAACCACTTAAAGACCAAAGTAAGGCATCCACTTCCAATTATAAATACTATCATGACATCCCATACCACTATGTCAATACAATAAAAATACATAGCCCCCAAGAGCCTACTCCACCACCATCCACCATATTAAAAAGCAATCAGGCCACAACAAATTACATGGTTACTAAATGTAGTAAATCATAGTTCCTGGGTTACCACCAAAGGACCCATCTACATCCAAATTTCAAAAATTCAATATCTCTAAGAAAGTCATTGTATCTTCTGATAAGCCTTATGATATAATCTAACAACTTGAGAATACCCCTAATGAAATTTCACTCATTGATATTCTCACAACATCATCTGTGCATTGGGATATCCTCAACCAAGTCTTGAATTATCTAAAAATCCCCTAAGATATTGACACTAGTCAGTTCTAAGCATTATTAGGCTATTTGTCTCCTTTGCATAAAATCACATTCAATGCCCAGGACATGCCTCCCTTTGGCCCATATCATAACTATCCATTATTCATACAAATCCCCATGTCCAACCACTACATCCCTTAGGTAAATAGAGGGTCTATATTGAACTTATGTAATATAGATTTATTAAATAAATTAGGGTATTCTAAAACTTCCCTAGGGTCTATTTTAATCATGATTTATGCATATGATGACAATGAATAATCGTTAATGGGCACCATCTATCTTCCTATTGTTATGAGACCAATTGTGCATCAAAACTTAATTCACATCATGGTTGTTAATTTTCCATATAATCTATTAATGGGTCATCTATAGATCCATGAAATGTAAGTAGTCTCATCCAATCTCCACAAATGTCTAAACTTCCCTTACTCTAACATAGAAGTCACCATTCTTGGTGAAATCGATCATTTTCATAACTTCCAAATGGGTTAATCCCAATCCTCATGCTAATGTCCTAACATAAATATCTCCACCTTGATAGTTTAGTTCCTACCTTTAATCTATCACTCGCTTTAAAATCACATCCATAGGATGCAGGGAATATGAATATAAAACATTTTGTGTCGATGATTTACTTCTTTCCCCATATAACTACAGGTCCTTGACTATGAGGAAGAATAAACCTATCAGCTATCAGTTTGGATCAATAACATTTTCTAGTGTGGGATTATTATTAGAAGAATATATTGATTAATCTAATGAATCATGGTTTATTCTTTAAAATGAGGCCCTTACATTTCATTGACAAAAATACCCCCAAATTCAAAAAATGCTAAAAAATATGCATTATCAAGGAAAAGGACTAGGGAGATACAAGTAAGGTAGGCTTGAACCTATAATGGCTCAAGACCAACCATAATATCAGGGTCTAGGGTATTAACCTCTTGAAATTTACTTAAACAATATCATTATGGATGCTACTTCAGTCCTTAAGGAGTCCTTTTCTGATGAAAAATTCAAGACAAGATCCATTTATAATCTTTACAATGAGCTTAATATCACCAACCTTTTCCATGATACCACTATCATCACCATCAATTTATACATTTATTACCCTTCATTAATAGACTAGGATCAACATCATGAGTCATCCTTTGATGAGTTCCAAACTGATGAGGCCATCATAGAATTTCTAAGATCACAAGATTTTATGCCTTCTAGAGACCATAAGAAAGTATTTTCCATTAATCTTTATTAGTCAACTTAATTTGGGGGCTAATAAACATCCCTTAATCAAATTATAGAAGAGGAATATGAAGAAGATCCACCTTAAATTCCAAAAGAATTTCCACATATTTTAGATGAATGAAAGTCTTATACTAAAATAGACATAGAGCTCATAGAAGATTTTACCTTAGATATCTATGTTTTATCATTGCCTCTGACCTATCTTCAAGATTCATCACCTTCTCTCATTTAGGAAGTGATTTAAGTCAATATTAGGACTAAATAAAATCCTAAAATTGTCAACCAAGGGGAAACTCTTATGATTGAGGAATGTCAAATCATTATTGAGTTAATCAGGAAATTTATAGATATCTTTGAATGGTGCTATTCTAACATGCTAGGACTTGATCCATCCTTAGTTGTGTATCATTTATTTGTTCACCCTAACATCAAACCAAGTAAGAAACAATTACATAATATGCACCCTAAAGTGGCCTTACTAGTTAAGGAGTTACAAAAATTCTTAGAAGTAGGATTTATCTAACCTATTGATTACTCTGACTAGATATTCAACATTGTTCTTATGGCCAATACACAAAGAGGGATTAATATTTGTACTAACTTTTGGGACATCAACAAGGCATGCATAAAATATGACTTCCCCATACCAAGCATAGATATGATTATGGATTCAGCTATAGGGTATGAAATGTTATCCTTAATGGATGGATTTTAAGGTTATAACCAAATAAAAATCACACCTAAGGATAAACATAAAACAACCTTCATTACTCCATGGGGGACCTTATATTATCAATTCATGCCCTTCAATATCAATAATTTAGGTGCTACCTATCAGCAAGAAATGACTATTATATTCCATGATATGATGCATGATATTATTGAGGATTATGTTGATGACATTTTTGGTAAGTCTAGACTTTGATATGAGCATCATATGGTTCTAAAAAAATATTTGAGTGGATACATGAAAATAAAGTTAGTTTGAATCTAAAAAAATGTGTATTTGTCATCACCTCAAGAAAGCTATTAGGGTTTATTATATCTAAGAGAGGAATATAAGTAGACCCAACTAAAGTTAAAGACATTATGGAAATGCCTCCTCCTCATAATCTAAAGAAGTTTAGGAGTCTTCAGGGTAAGTTAAAAAACATTCAATAATTCATCTCTCATCTCAAAGACAAATGACACCCCTCAACCATATATTGAATAAGGGGATCCACTTTAATTGGAACATTAAATATTAGTAGGCCTTTGATAATCTTAAGCAATATCTGGAAAATCCTCCTATATTATCACCACAAGTCACGAGAAGGCCCTTGCTCCTATATATTTCCACAACAACTTGTAAGATAGGTGAAATTATCACATAGCACAATGATGAAGGAAAGGATTAGGATATTTATTACCTTAGTCATACCTTGATTTCATATGAGCTAAACTATATTCCCATTGAAAAATCTTGTCTAGTCATTGTCTTCACTTCATAAAATCTTTGACACTATATACTCAATGGCCAAATTCAATTCATAACTTATGTTGATCCTATTAAATATATACTATCAAAATCAGCTCTTATTAGAAGAATGGCCAAATGGATAATGTTGATCAGTGAATTTGACATAAAATATGTTCATCAAAAGGCCATTAAAGGATAGGAAATTGTGGATCAAATCACAAAGCCACATCTTGTAGATACTAATCCTATTATCACATCCTTCCTAGATGAATCCTTAATGAATACCACATAATCAAATGGATAGAATTTATATTTTGATGGATCTTTTACCATGGATGGATCAGGACCCAGTAACCTTTTGGTAACCCCATAAGGAGACCTTATCCTTAAGACTTTTTGACTGGCTTTTTTGTGCACCAATAACATTTCTAAGTATGAATCTCAATTCTTGGCCTCCAATTAGACATCCAATGGAACATCTAGCACCTCCAAGTATTTCATGATTCATAGCTAATAATCAAGAAAGTCAATGAATATTTCTAAACTAGAGACAATAAATTACTCCCCTATAAGTAGTTGGTAGATTAGTTAATGAAATATTTTTAGTCTATTACATTTGAACAAGTGATAAGGGGGATTAATAAGGAAACTAACTCCATGGACACTATTGGGTATTTCATCGACCTTCTTAAAAGTGTCCTTGAAGGAGATTTTCTCATTGAACATTTGATCTTACTAGCCCATCAATCTATGGCTCCTCTACAAATTTGTGTTATTCCTAATCCCAGTCTCCCCTAGTATCATGATATTTATAACTATCTCTATGATAACATCCTTTCACCAAACTTGAATTACCATCAATATAAGGCCTTCATCTATTTTGTATCTCATTATACTATCCTTGGAATCATGCTCTATCAAAGAGGCTATGATGGGACCTTATTGAGATTCTAGACCTTACAAGAGGCTTCTCATACTATCAAGGAGGTCCACGATGGTATCTATGATGGCCATGTTAGTGGAATGTCCCTAGCTAAGAAATTACTCAGGATTAGATACTATTATCTTACCATAGAACAAGATGCCTACCAGTATGTGTGGAAGTGTATAACCTACCAAAAACATTGTAATCTTATCCATGCACCTGTACAAGAAGTATAACCTATTATGAGTCCATATCCATTCTCTATTTGGGGACTCAATCTAATTGGCAAGATAAATCCTACATTTTTTGGACACAAGTTTATTATCACAACTATGGAGTATTTTACTGAATGGGTAGAGGTTATACTCCTTACTTATACCACAAGTCTCCAAATTTAAAAAATTATATTGAATCAGATCATTTTCCATTTTGGTATTCTAGCCAACATCCTATTAGATAATGGCAAGTCCTTCAAAAATCAAGAATATTAGACCCTGTGTAAGCATTACCAAATCAAACAACACTTTTTTACACCTTATTACCCCTAAGGGAATGGGTAGGATGAAGAAAATAATAAAACTCTTAGCAAGATTCTCAAGAAAACTATCAATAATACATGAAGGAACTAACACTTACAATTATATCCTTCACTCTGGTCTTATAGAATAAGTGTCCAAACACCCACTAGGGCTACCTTATATTCTTTGGTTTATGGAATAGAATCCATGTTTCCTGTAGAAGTGGAGCTCCCCTCTTTATGTATATCACTGTGGGGTATCATCAAAAATCACAATTTCAAACAAGGAAGGCTACAATAACTATAACTTATAGACGAATTTTTTTAAAGGTCCCTAAATCACCTATGGGCATATTAGAATATATTAAAAGGCCAATACCACAAGAAAATCTAGTCCTGAGAGTTTGAGGTCAATGATCTAGTCCTAAAAGAGAATCATAAAAACAACAATGTAGATATGGATAAAAAGGGAAAATTTGAAGATAATTAACTCATGCCCTATATAATCATTGCTAAATTTAGATCAAGAGCCTACAAGTTAGCCATATTTGATTCTAAATAGCTTGATGAGCCAATAAATACAATGCATTTAAAATGATTCTATACTTGATAGGCTTCAATTTATCTCCATCTATGGGTCCCCACTCTTGGGGGCATATCCACTTACATTCCAATCTTATTATTCTTAATCTATTCCATTTTACCTTTACACATCTGACCCTGGTCTTAAAAGTGGGAATCTATTATAGGATTCTATAGAATTAGGGGACAAATATTTTAAAATTATGAAATAATTAATTGCTTGTTATGTGAAGGGAACATTTGTTGAGGAGTATTATTAAGTTTCACTATCCATTTTTCATGTATCTTCCATCCTATCACACCCTCATACATAACCCCCATCAAATATTATTTTATGAGTGTGTCTCCTTTTAGCCTCCACCTGATGCTATCCTCATTTGTATCTCACTATCCTTAAGACATGGTCCAAAATCTCCCACTAACTTTATCATTATGGAAGGGTCAATAATAAGTCTTACTTTAGGGTCTAACATACATTATGCCACTAAATCTTAATTGATTACCCTAAGCCCCATATACAATTGCTTTTGATTTGATTGGATCCTTGTTTCAATCCAATAATTTAAGGCACAATATAACCTATGTGCATACATATTATCATCATTAGGACCATTGTACATAATCATTTCATTACAGTTGATTAATTTTATCACCTACACATCCATTTTGTTTATCCCTATCTTTAGTCTATTTTATCTTTTGTGCATGTGTGAGTGTTTTGAATGAGTGTGGTTGTTTGATAAATCATTTAGTCTTATATATTAATTAGATAATCTTGTTATCTTTTCATATATTTTATCTTTTGTACTTAATGATAATGAGGATGGTCTAAGTGACTCCCAAGCTTATCTTGGGCAATGTCACTTAAAAATAGGAGTTCCCCCACACATCATATTTTTAATGTGTCTTTGACTTCTATCATATCATTGGTACACATTTATTTACCAGTGTAATATTAAAATGGATTACATACATAATTAATAGATTCAAAAAGTTTCCACCCATCCTATTCCTCCCAATCCCATCACTATCTCATCTACCCATCACTATCCCACCTAATCAACCTACCATCCCATCCCCACCCACCTCCATGGTGTAGGAAGATTGTTACCTCAATGTGTACGATATAAAAAATTAATTAACAATGGGTTATCTTTATTTAAGCACATTAATTAATATTTTTATTCCATTTAACATAAAAACATCCCATTCACATTGCATAATACCACATCCGTATAAATATATATCATGACATCTATCTTATAACATTTCTTAAGATGACATAATCCATAAATCATACCACATCATCACATAAATAACTCATCTATCTAATATATCATCTAATCAAATGCATACATCAATATATAACTAACCATTTGCATAACAATATAATAATGAAATAAAATTATAATTACCCATAAACATAACATATATATCATCATCACAACGTCAATAAACACATAAATCATGTTGTATCACAACATCATAAAGCATAACACATCACATCCCATCAAAATATCATCACATATAATAATCCAAAATTTTCACATGGATTCCATGTCAAAAAAATATAAATATAATAATGGACCCTATGGGCATAAATGTTCTACAATATAAACAAAATCCATATACACTATCTCACATAATCTCAGCTAGGCTCTTGGTGGTCCTCTAGGTTGCTACTGTATTGAATGTGATGAGCTGGCTTTGAATATAGGTGCACACTACTGAAGTGGATCTATTACCTCATACAAATCTCTGTAGTATTATGCATCATGAATTATCCTCATGATGTTTCACATCAAATCACCCATCCCACCTACTAATATAGTTATATATACCTCTTCCTTGGCCCTTTTAGTCACATGAACCTCTCCTATCAGATCTCTAATCTAAGTCTACATCTAACCAATCTATGCCTATAGCCTAATAATATATGTATCCCAAATTTAGATCTAGATATGTAACATAACTATCTAAGGCTGTAAGGAGGTGACTTGTTCTTATAAACTAGCAACTTATCCTTATGCCTAGGCTAACTACACATCTCTTTGTGCTATCTATCTCTATAACTAGGCTTGAAGCTAGTCTCTCTATATGGTAATCCATACTATCTTTGATAGTCATGCTTGTACCTCTATCTGTAAACATGCTAATAAGGGTCTCTCATCCTTTATCAATGGCAATTGGGATGGTCCTACCCCATCACCACTCCCATTGGATCCATCTTATGTCCCACTCACCCCAACCTATGTGCTACTCCTACCAACCTAGGTCCCACTCCTTCCATCCTAGGTTGTCATAGCTACCTAATCCCATATGAACCTCTATATTTCCCTCCAAAATCTAAATGTATAGCTTTACTCTATGAAAGCCTATAATTAAAATGTATTATTTATCATCCATATGTGAATTATGAAATCTAAAATTAAGTAGGTTGGAGGTTGGTTTGTGATACTGATGAGTAGATATAGATAAATGATTTCTAGAGGGGACCATCAGTAGGTTGACACTAGTTGTGATGTCTCTTGTTACCAGTATACTCTTTCCAAACAAGATCAGATACTAGTTTCACCTAGGACTTAGAGACATTATTTTATATGGTTCAAGATTTTAGGGTGTTTGATTTGGGGGTATTGGTGTTGGCTCATTTTTATCAAGAGTTTCACTTGAGGACCTATAAGGGAGTTTCAAACTTAAGTCTATCACTTTTGATATAGATTTGGAGCTAGGAGCACATATCTATCTAGTAGTCACTAGGTACTTAGGTAGTAAGGTAGCCACATGAGATGATTATGTTTGGTTGGTACATTCTATTAAGAATATAGAGATGCCATGCATCAAAGATGATATTTTACATATAGGCATTAGATGGGTTGCATCATGAGCACATCACTTGGATGTCATACAGGGGACTTCAATTTGGATGGGAGGATAAGGTAGAGGTGATGTAGTACATGCTAATAGAGTGTTACCTAATAGGTTAGAGGGACTTTATTATAGATTGGTATAGGCCTAATTAGGTCCAAAGATAGTTTAGGATCCCTTAAGATGTGCCAGGTGAGGAGCATATATTTGCTCAAAGTCACTGAGAGAGGCTATAGTGGGGGAAAGTGATGGATATAGCTACAACTTGTATATATTATGATAGCCTTACCCTAATCCCTTGGGATTTTTAGACACCTATCCTATACCCAAGTATAACATCAACTTATACTACATGGTGGGATTAGAGGATATTGGTGAGGTTGCTTAGGTGTAGACCTAGGGTTTGGAGAAGAGTGGTGAGGAGGGTATTGCAGGAACATGAAAGGCTATAAGAGATGGAGGAGAGGATAGGTCCTATTGTAGGATGCCCAAGATGGATAGAGAGGTCTAGATGCTATATATATTATACTTAATATGTGTGATCGTAAGTATATCCTATCTCTTGTCATCACTAATTATAAGATCTAATATACTTCATTTAATGTAACTATCATCTCTCTAGTCATGAAGTGGAAGGTAATCATATTTGAGTGCCATCACATTAATAATGTAATAATCTATTCATGGTCAATCCACACCCCAAGCATGGTCACTACATAATATAACCCCACCAACTTTAGTATACCATTAAATCTGCTAGGGTCAATAGGTGCATCTCATGTAGTACCTCGGGATATTGTAGTTGAGATGCCATCATGCCTAAGTACTCTTAAACCAATCATGCAACCCATCACTAAGCCTATTCCATCATGCATTAATTTTTAACCTATCTCACCCAATTGCCTCACTCACTTAACCACTTATCACTCATTTTCCCCTACCTCCCAATATTATTTATCTTAAATCCAAAGCCCTAAAAATCATAATCCATACTAATTATCCCCACTCCATCTTTAACCTAACTCATACCACCTCCTACCCAATCATCTAACCTAATCCACTCACCTCATACCTATCCTAAGTCCCTTACCTAACTCACCCCTCCCTATCACTTAAGCCCCTAGCCTAACCTTCTATTCCTCTAACTCTTAATCATTTTATTCACCCAAGGTAATATCAATACTTGTGTTTGTGCCCTAATTATCAATATTGGTGATATTACCCATCACAATTTATAGTTTTTCATAATCATGACTATAACCTCATGGTTATGCAAAACTAAAAATCCCTAATTTATGGTATCATAATATTTCAAGTTGTGCCTTGCAATATTGTATTACCATAATTCCTCAATTATTATATTATAATACCATAACTCATGATCACATTATTTCTAGTCGTGAGTATAATAACATGACTAAGGGAATTGACCTTAGTCATGGTATTACACCTGTAATGCCTCTAATCTAAAATCCATGAAATAAATGCAAAAAATAAAAAAAATCACAAACTAGGGGCTATATACATATTGGTGGTATAGTATCCTCAATCCTATAGAACTCTTGGACTTATTCACCATGGTGTGAAGTTTGTGGGATGCAATCCATGTTTTTAGATCAGAACACTATTTTACCAAGGTAAAAAGTTAAAATAAACCCCTTTTTACCCTTTTTTTCCTATTTGACCCCCCATTTTACCCCTCCATGACCATTTTAACCCCTAAAACCCTTGTTATCTCAAATTGTAACCACCAAATCCTGCCAACCTAATCTATTACCCCAGTTAATCATTCATTATCATCCCTGAGTCATCTGGGGCATGGCCTTTCCATCTCTCGATGATCCAACCTAATCTTGAGTCAGAACTACATTGGATTGAGGTATTCTAAGACTATTAAGAACCCATGTCCTACCCTTATCTTTGCATTATTAGTATATTATTCACTATGGATGCATATGCTTTGTAAGTCATTACTTTAGTATATTTGAATTATCCCACATGCATGGGAAGTGTTATTTGATAGAATAATATTAATATTTAAGTAATATATTTGAATTATCCCACATGCATAGGAAGTATTAGTTGCTACAATAGAATTAGTATTTAAGCATTGATGCCTAATGAAGGAATTAATGAATGTTATTATATTGAGCTTACTCAAATGAGGTTGCCCCATAAAATTAACATGTGATCAATATAACACATTAAATTATTCTAAGTTAATTTACAAATTTATTTTTATTATTATATTATTTTCTATAGTTCATAAATATATGCAGGAGGTTCATCACATCTAGTATTGGAGCACTTTCCTCAGTAGTTAGATTTTGGAGTTTCTTTTCCTTACAATAGTGAATCTCCAGGAGTTGTGATATTTAAAAAAAACTATTTTTCATTATATCTATTATTACATATTCACTTATAAGTTTAGATAAGGGTAAGATACCCCTCCATATAACTGTGGGAATAACTTGGATATATATCTATAAAACTCATTGTAAGGAGTACCAGAAGAACCTTGAAGTAGTTGGCCCATTGAGAGGACCTACCAATGAAAAGGGAAACAACCCCAATTACTGATTGAGTAGTTCCCACCGATGAGGTAAACCAATAGATATCATTTACGGGTAAATCCATGACCTAAATTTTTTGGAGAGTGGTATAATTTAGACAACATTGGTGGCTAGAGAGATTTATTAAAACCTTTAGGTAACTAAACAAACTTGGGGCCCATATCAAACATATCATTTTGTGTAGAATATCAATAGAAAAACTAGTTTTAGATTAGCATAATAGTACTTGAAAACCTACAATTTTTTTTTGATAGGAGCATAAAAAATAATCTAGTTTTTGATTATCATAGTGGTAATTAAAAACCTGGGGATAGACTTTTAAACTAGTTTTAGATTAACATAGTGGTAACCAAAAATCTATAGATGGAATTCTAATAAGAGCAACCCAAAGAAACCATTTGATCCTCTTGTAGACACCGAAATTGTGTCTAACCCTTGTTGTCCTCCCCTTAACCCCCATTTTTATTCTTCCACACCTATTTAACCCCTGTCGACCATTTTCCTATGAGCCTTGACCCTAGCAGCATGTAAAAATGAGCAAAAAGCTAAAGCTAGCCTCTATCCCCATTCTGCATCTACCGACGACGGTCACTACTCGGCTGACGTCACCGACGTCGGTCACTTATCGGCCAACGTCGGTGGTCCTGCTGGTGTCAGTTATCCTCAACACTGCATTCTTGACCCGAACACAGGATTCATTATCCATTATCAGTTATCGAATCTTCCTTTGTATCAATCAGTAACCTCTTCATTCGAACGATCAGCCAACTTTTGCACTCAACCAATATGTAATTCAATCTCTCATATTCTCTCTCTCTGGTACATGTATTCTGCTTTGATCATCTTGCTGGAGGTTTGCTACATCAAACTTCTGCAACATAGCGACAACATCAATCATGTCTCTGACTTTATCTTCAACACGTAATAGGTAAGCGTTTGCTCTATGTTTTTGTTTTACTCTCTGGTTATTGTTTGTTTATTTGATATCACCACCTAATTTAGATTTAGACTATAGCCTCGGCCTGACTTCCTCCTGTATCACCTCTATCCACCCTGTTCAGAATATATAGTCTGTAACTCTGTCCAAATCCCTGCACAAACCCCTAAACAATTCCTCTGACTCCTAAACCAACTCTTGAACCCTCAGACAAAAACTTCAGACCCTTCTGCAATCCAAAAACCCTGTCCAGGCCTGACCAGACCCTGTCCAAAAACTATTGCCCTAACTGATGCCGGTCATTACCCCTACCAATGCCGGTAATTTAACCGATGTCGGCACCCTTCCTTGATTGATGCTGGCACAGAGAGCAACACCAGCAACTATGCAGAATAGTTTGCTGCATATCAGGTATGCATTCTACCTTTTGTCTTTTATTTCTTTCATTCTGTCTTTCATTATTTCTACTTCAATCAAATATTCTACTTTTTTATTAGTGGGTTGATATCCCTTAAGGAAATCTTCGTACTTCTAGGATCAAGCGTTTGCTTGACAGCCCACCTTATCTTCGTCTAACATTTTTCGTGTTTTAGTCTCTTTTTCTTCGCAGGTGTCATTCCTCCATAGCCAAAGAGGAGTACCTTCTAATGTCTGATTTCAGTGCGGATGACTACATCCAGGTATCTTCTAACCCTAGACCATCTCTTAGTTTCTCATTTCTATCTTTGAATGTAGAAAGTAATTTAGCATAGAAACATTTTGGCACGCCTGGTGGGACCCTAGGGCCTTCCTTGGGTTCTTTCTTTTTTTCATTCATATAGTTGCATTAGGTTCCTTCCTTTTCGCCTCTTTCGTCTCTTCTAAACGACATCATAAGTAGGAATAAAAAGAACTTTTCTTTCTTTTCTTGCACTTCTAGACTAGCCAAAACTCATACTCTTTGACTCTTTCTCCATTCATCTTCATACGAACAAAACATTTTGACTTGGGTTTAAAACACGTTGCATTGCATTTCTGATTGTGCTTGCATTTCTTAGACCACACTTAGTAATTAATAACCACATATTGAATTAATCTAGATCACTTGATGTTACATGACCAAACCACTTGCACTAAAACAAACATCTTAACTCACCTGAGACAAGGCCCGACTGGGATTTCATCCCCCAGCAGATACCTTACCCATCCCAGTGATCTTACTTGGATTTCATCACCAAGGGGAAAGCCCACTCTATTCTCTGGCAGAGTCTAATCTCTAGGGGAAGTATATTTTGGCTAAGCGATCCCAGTTTATCACTGGACTCGTGAAGTGAGGGGAGCTTGCTCCTTAGCACCAGGCCTTGTATGAAACCTAACACAAACTTCTTGAGCACCACAACTGACCCGAAACCATCCATAGACTACTTCTTCCAGGACCCAACTCAAAAGCTAATCTTTCTCTACACACATTCTAAGGCATAAGCCACTATAATCCTAATAATTTACTCCTAAGGTTTTAGGATCTGCTTGTGTTCTTCATCTTTTCTGTTCTTATTTGCTTGTTTGAGCTTATGAGGATGTTCTTTCTTGCCTTGAATGGTTCTGACTCATAGTCAAGCCAAGGCTCTAGTCAATCGCGTGAGGCGTCACCCACTTCTATCTACCCCATCCATAACCAGTCCTATAATGGAGTTACACTCAGAGACTGAAAGAACTCCTACTAGACCATCCCCGACCCAGACTCCTATTGTCCCATAAGGGGACCAATATTTTGCATGATTCTTGGACCTCAACGTCAAAGCCTTACAGCACTATCTCGCGAATAGCCAAATGCGAGACTCCTTGGGCAATCCAACTTATGGAATGCCGACCTCTCTTCTCGAGAATGCGGCCGTATCAACAGCATCCATAGTTCAACCTTTTGACACCCAGGCTATTGCCTCGACCAATGACTAGCCTTTGACCAACCATCCAAGTGTGGCCTCTCCCTCCATCTTTAGGCCCACTTCCACTAGGGTTTTGGCCCCTTATCAACCTCAGTCCACTCAACCACTCTCTACCCCCTTTCAAAATCTGGTCGTCTCTATTCTACCTACCCTGGCTCCTATCAACACTAGGGTGGCTACCTATCCATTGGCCCATGTTACCACTAACCAACCCCCCATGGCAACATTGAGCCTAGCCATGCCTTCTACCCAACCATCCTTAGTCTCCTCTTCTATCCCTATGACTAGTCATCCGTACGTTGTGCCCTTATTGGTACAATTGACTATGTCATATGCCTCTTCTATCCTCTTTCAAGTGCCTTACAATCTAGGGGGTGCTCCACCCGCCAATCTATCAGTAGATATCATCAAAATGCTGATGGACAAGATGTCCCGCCTAAAGACCTCCATTTACAGCTCACGCAATACTCTCTCATACGAACAAATTTGCAATGAGCCCATTCATCCTTCTGTCCCGATCAGGCCATATCCTAGCCAATGAGAACTTCCTAAGTTTTCTCATTTTCAAAGCAAGGAAGACCCACTATAGCACTTACAGGCATTCAGACATGCCTGTTACCTTATCGCCCATGATGATGCATTGCTTTTACGCACATTTCCTATGTCTCTCTCAGGTGCTACGCTTGACTGGTACAGTTCCCTTGCCAGCCATTCCCTCTTCACATTCACTTAGCTGGCCCAGCTCTTCCTTGATCATTTCTCTATCAACATCACCAATAAGGTCTCAATCATAGACCTCTATTCTATCTACCAATTCAAGGATGAATCCATTGCTGATTTCATTGCTCACTGGAGAGGCCTCATCAATCAACTCTCCTTTTCTTTACCCCAACCTGTAATTATTGAACTTTTCTCCCAAGCCTGCGCTAGACATATTTCTTCCACCTTGAGGGTTCAGACCTTCCGCACCTTCGACGAAGCCTTCACAATGGCCCATAAAATTGAGTTACGTGCCGTCGAGGAGAATAAAGTCAAGTTATGGAGCAAGAATCCTAACTCCAAGACCAATGACCCCTCTTTTAAGCCTTCCTCATCCAATCCTAAATCTAAAGCTTCAGCAAACGCTGTGGTCATTAGATCTTCCTCCTCTTCCCCTTCAACTAATCAGCCTAAGCCATCCACATCTTAGAGTGCCACCTGCCAATTCTAGCAGAGATACATACATCGACAGTATACTCCACTCGAAGAATCATACACGTCTATCCTAGAAAAACTTGTTAAGAAGGGGGTCCTCAATCTCCCTCAGATCCGACCACCTCCACAATTTGATCCCTCACACGCCATCCCTGCGTGGTATAGGGAAAATGATTTCTGTAACTACCATCGTGTTAAGGGCCATGACATAAGCAACTATAAAACCTTTAAAAACATCATCCAAGACATGCTGGAAAAGGGTGACCTCATCCTCAACAATCCCAATGCACCACCTAATCAGGGCATTGACATCTTCAAGCAACCATTCCCTAATCATCCACCAACTCAAAACAATGTCCAGACCTTGACTGACAACATTCATGAACACAACATACGAACAATCAATACAGTCTCACCCTTCATCCCCGACCAGACTCTTTCACAACCTCAAGAGGTGAGTCCATCCATTAGTCCATTACATGTGGATGAACCTCTTTCTTCGGTTAGTTCTCTGTCAACCTCTCTCATCTTGGAGGACGCCTCGACCTTACCAGCACCGCCAGTTTCACCATCCTCCTTCTTGCTGCCCATGGAGGACCCAACCCTTCCTACTCCTCGACCGCAAGTGGAGGGCACAATCATCCCTGCCCTTTACCCGCTTGAGGAGCCTCATTCTCTGGTTTCTTCTCCACCCAGTAAAGAACCTGCCTCTCCTTCGTCTCTAACCACAGACGAACCTGTCACGACTCCATCATGCCTTGGGTCTAAGACCACTACACCAGTCTCATCTTCAACCCCACAACCATCCACATCTTCTCAAGAACCCAAACCCCATCTAACATCTTCTCAGCCATTTTTCTAATTAGTGGAGAAACTCAAACTTCTCCCTTCAAGGAAAGTGGAGCATCAGGGATTGTGGGAGCATCTCACAGCTCTTCAACATGCCCATGCCCTCTCGTCTCATGCAGCTAATCCTCCCATGGTGAATCTCCCAAGACCCTTAACAAAAACTAGACTCCTATTTCTAAACCTTAACTGACCCCATCAGGATCGAAACCTGCATCTACCCCATCTAAACCTATCAAGTCACTTGGCGTTCGCCCTGTCTCCAACCTCACTCATCCACAAGTGAAGGTGGACCTAGACCAGACCTCAACCAATAGTAGTCTTCAACCTAAGTCATAGAAGACTACCAAACCATAGAGGTGAACGCCTCCTCCTCCATCACCATTGCCCTCCATTTTAGGCCCCCATCCTTTGACCTTGACCAGAGTCTTTCCCACTCTGACCTTTAATCAAAACTAGTTACGTCCTTTGCTTCCTTTGCCTATCGCTAGCCTACCCTCTCCCAAAAGGGTGGTACCTCCCATGAAGAAAGTACCATCTCCACCTGTCACTGCATCGTCAACACAAAAGGTGGTATGGAAGCCTCCTCCGACTCTGCCCAAGCAAAAGTCACCAATATCGCACACATCGACGAGCACAGACCCTTTAGTGGGCTCATACTCTTTAATCTTGCACCAATTTTTGCAGATTTCCAGCATAACCCTTCCACCCATCAGGCCTTTCCAACCTCTTGGGTCTAAGCCCTCCTGGTTCGATGACATGAAGATTTGCCTATATCATTATACGCCAGGACATGACACCGAGACTTGCTGTGCTCTCAAGGTTGTCATTCACCGCTATCTAGAGAAAGACACTCTTCTCTTTGAGGACACTCTCGACTGACCCCTGACTCTTTCTCATAACCCTCTAACCTCTTTAAACCCATCAACATCTCATCAATAGACCATGACCCCTTCATCTCCTTCACCCCCTATCTTCGAAATCAATGCCATTCACATAACCACCAGGTCACAAAAGGACAAGGTGAAGGAAAAAGCCACCATTCCTTAGACCTACCCTTTCATCCAGCCACCTCAATCACCTAAGCCTAAGATTTCTATCCTTGGCGCGCCTCAACCCTCCTCTTTTTCTTCTTCTTCCACACCAATCCATGACTCCATGTTGAAACAGCTTCACCAAACACCCATGAAAATGTCCCTTTATGACCTCATCCAAACCTCACCCCAGCATCATCAAGCCCTCATTAGAGCGCTACAGGTAATGGAGGTTTAACCTGAGGACCCCCAACCACTTGCTGCCCTTATCCACTCTTTAGCCCCTGTTGCCTCCATCACATTTAGCGATTCTGAGATTCCCACATCCAACATAGAAGATCAGGACACCGCCCTCTTCATCACTACCTATGTTGATCAGATATGCATTAAATGCATTATGATCGATGGAGGTGCCAGCATCAACATTATCTCCACCCATGCCTTTGAACAGTTGGCTCTTCCCAAGAATTGTGTCTCCAAAACTGACGCAATCTTGTGCTCCTTTAATGACACCACTACCACGACCATTGGCACAGTCATCTTTCACATTTGCGTTGGTCCACGCATAGTCCTAGAGCTCTTCTATATCATCGAAGGAGAGTTTCAATACAACATCTTGCTAGGCTGACCCTGGATCCGTGCCATGGCCTGTGTCCCCTCCACCCTACACTATTGTGTGAAATTCAAGCACGATGGGCAAGTCTATATCATTCCCACTGATCCTTCACCCTTCAAAACTTGTAACACCACCTACCGTCCAAATGACATCCTCATTCCTATCAAGCCATCAATCTCGACACTGCCTCCATCCATAGAAGCTTTGACCAGTTCGCAACAGACAGTCACCCTCACACCTCCCCTTCAAGTGACGACCATAGACCCCATGGAAGACATCTTCCAAAGACTTTCATTGGGGGAGTATCGCCTGCTAGCCTTAGACATGTTCCAAACTCCACAAGAGTATGGATGCCTTCATCATAGCCCTAGTTACGACCATCAGATCAGGATAATCATGCCTTATGGTTCTCCTCACCTTCGAACCAACCTTGTCTATGGGGGGCTTGATCAAGCTCCTACTGATTGCAATCCTCTTTCTTCACCTCAACCTTTCACATCAGACTTCTCATTTCTTGGCAACCCCACCTTTGCACACACTTACCTTTATAGGTGTGCATGGAAGGGTTTTGGTTTCAGACGCTATGAGCAGGGCTCCCATCAGCCCATCAAACCACTCAACGATGATGATGCCAAGAAATGGTATGGCCTAGGATATCACAACCCCACTCAAGACCTTGCAGACCTTTGCCCTGAGCCCACCATTGACCAATCTCCTCCACGCTCACCCATCGCTCCTCCTTCACCTATAGAGTTGGTGGTTTCCATCCCTCCTAGTTTTTTTTTCATAAACACCATTCATCTGGAACCCTTGACTTATCAGCTCAATGGGGTGTCCAAGTCTCTCCCTCTCATTTTTCCCAGCATGATAGAAGCTGAGTCGGTGACCATTCACACTATCCACTACATTGACAATGATGCCATTCTTTCCTACATGGGCACTGATGACTCTTTCATCTAGTGCTCTCTCCCTTCTGAGACCCAGGTTATGTTAAATGAATCAACCATTGACATCAACCTCCCTTCTTCTGATGTTCCCCATGTCTTAAAGATTGGTCAATCTTTAGATGCTTAGGAGCAGCTTGACTATACCCAGTTTCTCTCTAACCATAACAAGGCCTTTACCTGGACCTACCATGACATGCCTGGCATCGACCCCACCATCGCTACCCATAACATTGTCACCAAACTAGAGGCTAAGCTTGTTAGGCAAAAGCTTTGAAAGATGCATCCTCACATTGCCCTCCTTGTCAAAGAGGAGCTTTAGTGCCTCCTTTCTGTCTCCTTCATCTAGCCCATCGATTATCTGTAGTGGGTCTCTAACATCATCCCAATCACCAAGGTGATTGGGGGGATCTAGATCTGCACAGACTATCACGACCTCAACCTAGCCTATCCCAAAGATGACTTTCCTCTTCCTAACATTGACCAGCTTGTTGATCTCACGGCCAGCCATGAGATGATATCTCTCATGGACGGGTTTTCAGGATACAATCAAATCCTGATTGCTCCAGAAGATTAGCACAAGACCACTTTCATTACCCCATGGGGGACTTTCTACTATCGAGTTATGCCTTTTGGCTTGAAGAATGTAGGTGCCACTTATCAGCATGCCATGACTTACATTTTCCATGATCTCCTCCACAAAATCATGGAGGACTATGTGGATGACCTGCTCGGCAAGTCCAAGCTTTGCCGTGACCATTTGACCATTCTCAAAATCATGTTCTCTCACCTTCTTCAATATAATGTCTGCCTTAACCCCAAAAAATGTGTCTTTGGGGTCCTCTCTAGTAAGCTCTTAGGCTTTATCATTTCTTTCTGTGGCATCGAGATAGATCCCACCAAGATCTACGCTATCCTTGAAATGCTGCCCTCGACCAATCTTAAGCAGCTTCACAGTCTACAAGGGAAGCTCCAGTCCATTCGCCATTTCATCTTGCAACTTTCTGACCACTGCCAACCTTTTCATCTCCTTAAGAAAGACGTCTCTTTTACATGGGATAAGGACTATCAAGAGGCTTTTGAAGCCCTTAAATGCTATCTGGTCTCTCCACTAGTTCTCATTCCACCTAAAGATGATCAACCCTTCTACTTTTACATCTCTGTCACCAACCATTCATTAGGTGCCATGATCGCACACCGCGACGAGCATCACCGTGAGCAAGCAGTCTACTATATCAGCCGAACATTGGTCGACTATGAAACTTGATATACTCATATCGAGAAACTCTATTTGGCATTAGTCTTTGCCACTACCAAGCTCTGCCACTATCTTCTTAATCACAAAACCTTTGTCATCACCCACACCGACCCTCTCAAGTTTATGCACTCCAAGCCATATCAACATCAACATATGGCTCGGTGGCTCATGCTGCTTGCTGAGTTTGATCTCGAATTCATCCAATAGAAATCCATCAAGGGGAAAACCATCACTGATCAACTGGTAGTTGCCCCTCTTTCTAACAATCAACCTTCGTAGTGCGAGTTTCCTAACGAGTCTATCACCACGCTTTCCACCGATGACACTGTCTACCAAATGACCATGTTCTTCGATGGCTCCAAATGTCAACTTGGTGGGGGTGTGGGAGTCATTCTCATCCCACTCGATGGTGAGCCCATGCCTCTGTCTTTCAAGCTCGACTTTAATTATACCAATAATATGGCTGAATACGAGGCCTTAATTTTGGGACTTTAGACTGCCCTCTCTCTTAGTATCAAGTCCATCAACATCTTCGGTGACTCGCAGCTCGTCGTCAATCAGGTCAATAGTTCATACCTCTATAAAAATGAAATTTTTCAAAGGTACAAAAACTATGATGACATTCTCCTTGCATCTTTTGACCATTACCTCCTGCAGACTGTTCCTCGATCCACAAATAATTTTGCTGACACCATGGCTTCTCTCGCTTCCCATATCCCATCTTCCTCATTTGCATCCAGACTTTTTATCACGATGCATCATGTGCCATTGCCTTCCTATATCTCTCCTAACATTAATCATGTCAACACCATAGACTCTAGCCCACGAGATGATTGGTATAAGCAACTTGTGGACTTCTTATCTTTGTCTGTCATTCCTCCTAACCTCTCTAACAATGTGCGGCAAGATTTTATCAAGCGTACTACTCGCTATACCATGTTATGGGGTCTTCTCTATAAGCGAGGCTTCGATGGCCTCCTTCTTCGCTATCTCACCTCCACTAAAGCATCTCAGGCCATTAAACAAGTCCATGACTGGATTTGTGGCAGACTTTTCAATGGGAATTCGGTTGCCAAGTGCATCCTTCGTCTGGGCTATTATTGGCCCACCCTTCATCAAGACTGTAGCGACTATGTTCAGCATCGCATCAAGTGTCAGCAGCACTCTAACTTGCTTCATCTTCCTAATCATGCCTTACAAGTCACTTAGGATTTTTGGCCTTTTTCTCATTGGGGCTTAGATCTCATCAGTGAGATTAACCCTCATTCGTCTCTTCGTCATCAAGCCATCATCACCGCCACCGAGTATTTCACCAAGTGGGTGGAAGCCATTCCTCTCATCTCCACAAAAGCCGACAAGATTATCGACTTCATTAGCACCCACATCATCTGTCGTTTTGGTGTCCCTCATAAAATCATCACCGATAATGGCAAATCCTTCAAAAACAAGACCATCTAAAAACTCTATGACTCATTTGGCATCAAGCTCAGTTTCTCTTCGCCTTACTACCCACAAGCAAATGGGCAGGTCGAGGCTTCCAACAATATCTTGACTAAAATTCTCATGAAGGTGGTCAGTGACACTGGAAGGGATTGGTATATTCACATTCCCTTCACTTTGTGGGCCTACCGCACTAGCATTCAAACCTCCACAGGTGCTACCTCTTTCTCTCTCGTGTACGAAATAGAGGCTATCCTACCTCTCAAAGTATAGATCCCATCTCTTTGCATCTCTCTGCATGACATTCTTTCTAATGATGACTTTCATCAAGATCACTTAGCTCAACTTGAGTTACTTGACGAGCACCGTCTTGCTGCCCTCAACCATCTCCATGTCTATCAACATCATATCAAGCGAGCCTATGACAAAAATCTACGAGAATGAGATTTCAATATTAGAAACCTCATCCTCAAAGAGAATCAACACGTGACCAATATGGAGTGAAGTAAATGAGGCAAGTTTTCCCCTAATTGGCTCGAACCTTTCATTATCATGCACAAGTATGGATCAGGGATGTATCGTTTGTCTTCTCTCGATGGATGACCATAACCTGAGCCTCTTAATGCGTTGCATCTGTGACCATTCTACTGTTAGTCAAGTACTCGTCCACTTGACATTTACTTTGAGCTCATCCCTTGAGTAATCCCTGTCCTCTTAGTCCTCATTCCTTTCAACCCTACTCCCCTTAACAAATCCTATATACCCCTTTTATATAATATGGATGCTTTGTCCTAATAAAAGGGAACCCTTGACCTTCTATAGTCTTGTCCATGACTCACATTTTTGTCAAAACAAATCAAGATGTCAAAATATCCAAATTCACCAAACTAGAATCAAAAGGCAGACTGCTCCCTCGAAGGATAGCTTTACTATCATTGCTATAGCTAATAGACTGCTCCCTCGAAGGACAGCTATTCAAATCCCTCATATATAAAGCAAAATATAGACCACTCCCTCGAAGGATGGCTATGACAAACTCTTGCTACAAACATCAATCTTTCTTAGAAGCTTCCCGCATTGATCAGCTTCACAAATGACCACCAAGCAAATGACATCTCTATGTAGACCTCCTGCATTGATCAGTCTGCACCAAAAAAAAAAACAAATCATGGACTTGGCTTGTAGTTGTCTCAGGGTCTCCTATAAAAAGGGGCAAAGTTATCTCTGCTCTAAAATGGGTTACCCTATCCTCCTCCTATCACCTGCTCAAGGGACTTCAAGCTCACTTTAATGTCAAAGTGATTCGATTACCTCTCTAACACAACATATGGTCAATGACGTCATGCATGAATGGGACTCTTGGTTCTAATAACCCCTATCTATGTTGTCATTCTGGTTCTTGTCAATGAAAGAGCAATATGCCTTTCACTTCTTCTACACTTTGGTCACATTCAACTTCATCACTTGTCAAACCTCATCAACTCAACTCGACTCTCTTTTTAGACCACTCCCATAGCCTATTCACACTAGTTTTTATGGACACCAATACACATAAAAACTATCGACCAAACGCAATTTATGTTAAGCATAAACCAATACTTGCTAAAACATAAATAGACCTCAATTCATTTTTAGCATACGTCCATCACAACTATGGACAATTGATAGGGATGAAAGACCCTCGACCAATGTTATAGAATACACCATTTGGAAAAGGCTGTAACATCTTTTTCTCCTCATCATTTCGACCTTGACCAAGACCAGTCTATCGACCACTTTCACCACCTATCTTCTACTTGGACTCTTTGTTCAAACTACATTGGTCTAAGGCCCTAAGATCGGGGCTATGTAGGTAGCACTTAGATGACACGACATCTTCTGGGGTTAGCTCGACCATCCTCATTTGTTCATCTCTTTGATGGATAAACCTTCTTTCCTCCTTTTGACCATGACCTTGCCCTCGACCAAGACCAATTCCATCCCTTTGACCCTTCCTCCCTTTTAGGGAGAACTACATTGGCTTGAGTCCCTTCACACAAGGGCTATGTAGGCAACACTCAGATCACATAACATCTTCTGAGGTTAGCTCAGCCACATCTTTTCATCCATCCATCCACCTCGACTAATGACCATTGGAGATCATGCCTATCTCCTCTGACTTTGACCACTTCTAAGACAATGTTGCCTTGGTTGTTTTTGCCTATATGCTACCTCATGACTCGTTAGAAAAATTGTTTGCAGACTATTTTTGACCTTCACAAGTATAAGATCGCAAGCCAGTTGATCCACACTACTTGTGACATTTTCGTGTTTCTAGGAGCACTTCCTGAGCCCCAGATACCTGAAACACGATGACCCATTAGAGCTACAGCTTAGATTGAATAACCCAATCAGTAGATGACTAAATGCTGGGGCCTGATTATTTCAATTTTGGTACTCCTCGATCCTTGACCTATGACAATTTGACCTGACCATCTTGTGAAGTGGTATGTGCACAATCATGACTTTTGCAGCATTCACCCTCACCCCTTTTTCATCCACTCTTTGTCAAATCAGCACCCGATTCCCAATTCCCTTCCCTCGACTCCTGCTTTGAGGGGGAATACCTCATCCATAATTGGGGCAATCCACCTCCTATTTTTGTCTTGCAATTCATTCGAACAACCAACAAGATGAAATCGACCTTATCCCACACCTGGGGCAACCAACTCCTATTTTTGTCTTACAGTTCATCCAAAACAACCAACAAGACAAAAAGGGGCAAATATAGACACCAAAATTGTGTCTAACCCTTGTCATCCTCCCCTTAACCCCCATTTTTATTCTTCCACACTTATTTAACCCCTGTCGACCATTTTCCTACGAGCCTTGACCTTGGCAGAATGTAAAAATGAGCAGAAAGCTAAAGCTAGCCTCTATCCCCATTTTACATCTATCGACGATGGTCACTACTTGGCTGACATCGCCGATATCGGTCACTTATGAGCTGATGTCGATGGTCCTGCTAGCGTCGATTATCCTCAACACTATGTTCTCGACCCAAACATAAGATCCATTATCTGTTATCCATTATTCGTTATTCATCATTCGATTGCCAATCTATTTCTTGATCAATTATCGGACCTTCCTTCGTATCAATCAGTAACCTCTTCATTCAAACGATCAGCCAACTTTTACACTCAACCAATCTACAATTCAATCTCTCATATTCTCTCTCTGGTACAGGTATTCTACTTCGATCATCTTGCTGGAGGTCTGCTACATCGAACTTTTGCAACACAACGACAACATCAATCATGTCTCTAACTTTATCTTCAATGCGTAACAGGTAAGCATTTGCTCTATGTTTATGTTTTACTCTCTGGTTATTGTTTTTTATTTGATATCACCCCTTGATTTAGATTCAAACTATAGCCTCAGCTTGACTTCCTCTCGTATCACCTCTATCCACCCTGTCCAGAATATACAGTCTGTAACTCTATCCAGATCCTTGCATAAACCCCTAAACAATTCCTCTAACTCCTAAACCAACTCCCAAACCCTCAGACAAAAACTTTAGACCCTTCTGCAATCCAAAAACCCTATCCAGACCCGACCAGACCCCGTCCAAAAACTATTGCCCCGACCAATGCCGGTCATTACCCCTACTGACACCGGTAATTTAATCGACGTCGACACCCTTCCTTGACCGATGCCGGCACAGAGACCGACACCGACGACTGTGCAGAATAGTTTGCTACATATCCGGTATGCATTCTACTTTTTGTCTTTTATTTCTTTCATTCTATCTTTCATTATTTCTACTTTAGTCAAATATTATGCTTTTTTATTAGTGGGTTGATATCCCTTAAGGAAGTCTTTGTACTTCTGGGATCAAGCATTTGCTTGACAGCCCACCTTATCTTCATCTAACATTTTTCATGTTTTAGTCTCTTTTTCTTCACAGGTGTCATTCCTCCACAGCCAAAGAGGAGTACCTTCCAACGTCTGATTTCAGTGCGCACGACTACATCCAGGTATCTTCTAACCCTAGACCATCTCGTAGTTTCTCATTTCTATCTTTGAATGTAGAAAGCAATTTAGCATAGAAACACCTCTCTATTTATATTTATCATAAAACTTTACTAAAACACCTAAAATTTCATTCCGCACCTTTTCTTCCTTGAGTCCCATCTCCCAATTCCACTTCTATAAGCCACAAATCCCATTTTTTGATTTTTTTGAGTTTTGACATAACTTTATTTTTTATCCTCTTGCTTTGAATTTTTTTCAAAGTGTTACTTTCCATTTTATTATAGTTTGTCCCTTTTTGATAAATTTTCCAAATTTTCCATTCCAATTATGAAATTACCCTTGCCCTCATCAATCATACCCATACAATTTAAAAAAAAAATTGTAAACATACCTTTACCCCTTCTATTTTAGTCCAAATTAAAAAAGTGCCTTACTAACTATTTTAAAACTTGTTTTTCTATCCGTTGTAAAAAAAATGGTTATGGTAGTCACTTGTATAGGCATAAAATCATGGAATAAGAACTCACCACATTGAAATCCTAGGTCACTGAGTTAACTAACAAGATGCATGGACTGAATCAACATAATAACCTTCTCCTCAATAAGTTACATAAGGGGTCTTCTTCAGAGAATAGTTTTTATTCTCCACACACATCATGTCAGTATAATGTATACTTTCCATGGTTCAATTGTATAGATCCTACTAGATGGATATATCGAGTAGAATAATTATTTAGCCTTCATAATACTTATTCTATCAATAAAGTGATAATTACTTCCTTTCACTTGGAACAAGAAGCACTTCAATGGTACCATTGGTATCTCAAGTCAAATGATGAACCTGATTGGAAGACCTTTACATCTTTACTTATGGGTAGGTTTTATCCTTCATCATTTGAGCACTTTATAAGAACTCTCACCAAACTCTGCTAGATAGGCACCATTCATAATTATTAGATTGAATCTGAGAAACTAGATAATCACACTAAAGGGTTATTAGATGACTTATTCAAGAGTTATTTTATTAGTGGCCTCAAATAAACAATCCACTTGGAGGTGAAAATGTTTTAACCCACTAACTTAATGGCCACCTTGGGCCTAGATAAGTTAATAGAAGATAAACTTTCAGTGTAACAATGACTTCCCACTTTTCCATCTATAAAGAACATAACAAACTAAAAACTAACCACAACCACACCAATCAGGTGACTTACTAAGGTAGATATGTGGGTTCATAAAAAGAAAGGATTATGTTATAATTGTGATGAAAAATGGGTTAAGGGTCACTAATGCATCACCCAAAATATTTACTTGCTAGATATGGACTCACTGCCAGAGCAATATATTGATCTTGATATCTAAAAATTATAAGATGCTAAAGCAAAACAAAGCCCCTTTGATGATTCCATGGCTCAGGGAACCCAACCTACGATCTCTCTCTATGCACTCATAGGTGTGACCACCCATCAAATCATGAAGGTCAAGGGGTTATTTAAAAATATTCCTCTTATAATCCTCATTAAATTTGGCAATATAAATAATTTCATCGATCCATGCATTGCTAGGCATGTAGACTACTTTATACACCCTTGTTCCAAATTTGAAGTCATGACTACTGATGAGGGAACATTAACCTATAAATGGAATTGTCATAATGTGCATCTCATGATAGGTGATTATACTCTTTTATCAAATATGTTTTCCCTACTCTTAGGGGATGTGATGTGGTCTTAGGGGTGCAATGGCTCTACACATTGGAACCTATTCTATAGGACTTCTCTGAGATTTGGATGCAATTCAATGATAGTGGATAGAAACACACCTTAAAAAGGGTTATTACCTAGATCTTGTAACATCATTAGTTTGTATTGCATGGAAAATATTTTGAAGAAAGGCTCACATGGGGTCATTACCCATCTATGCTCCATCCAACTCCAACTCCATAGTTTTACTAACTACCCTACTGATTTACAATCCATCCTTGATAAGCATGCAACCATATTTATAGAGATAGTGGGTTTAAACCCTTCATGTCTTAAAGATCATCACATTCTAATCCTTTTAGGAAGCATCCCACCCAACATCCATCCATACCACTATCCTCATCTAAAAAAAATTTAGATTGAATAGCTAGTATGGGAACTCCTCAAGTTTAGAGTTATTCACCTAAACACCAACCCATACTCCTCCCTAACATTTCTTGTCCATAAAAAAGATGGGTTGTGGTGCCTTTAAATTGAATTTTATGCCCTTAACCACCTCACTATCAAAGATAAGTTTCTAATTTTGATCATCGATGATCTTCTTGATGAGCTTCATGGGGAAATTTTTTCTCCAAATTGGCTATTCATTCTGGCTATCATTAGATCTACATGCAAGCTAATGACATTCCAAAGATAATGTTCTGCATTCATGAAGGTTACTATGAATTTTTGGTCATGCCATTTGGACTTACAAATGCCCCTTCAACATTTTATGCCTTAATGAATAAAATATTTTATCCTTTCCTCTATCAATTTACTTTGGTTTTATTTGATGATATTTTGATCTATATACACACATGAGATGAGCATATACAACATATTGATATGGAATTACAACTTCTATTACATAATTAATTATTTGCCAAGTAGTCCAAGTGTTCCTTTAGACAAGCAAAAGTTAAATATTTAGGGCACATTATTTTAGCTGATGGGGTCCATGTGGATCCAAATAAAATTAGTGCTATACAACATTGGCCTTAGCCAATGATCATTAAGAGCCTTCATGGATTCCTTGGCCTTACATGATATTACTACATTTTTTTAGGGATTATGAAAAGATTGTGGATCCTTTTATTTCCTTATCAAAGAAGGATACATTCATAAGGGATTTTGTAGCTAACAAATCATTTATGACACTTAAACAAGCTATGTGTAGCGTACCAATTTTAGCCATGCCAGAATTCACCAAAACTTTCACCATTGAAAGTGATGCATGTGGTAATAACCTTGGTGTTATTTTTCTCTAAGAAGGTCATCCCATTGATTTCACTAGCAAATCCCTTTCTAGATTAAATTTGGTTTTGTCTACATATAAAATAGAAATGATGACCATATTTTTTAGGATAAATTAAAACCAGATATATACCAAAATTGCATACATGAGAAACTATTGATGCTTAAAATTTTGCTTGATTCTAATCAACAAAAATGGGAAGTTTCAAGCTATGGGATATTGTGGCTTGAAACAACCTCCAGATTTTAGAAAAGCTAGTCTCTTCTCTTGTATCAAGTGTGGGGGGAAAAAGGATAGAAAATTAAACAAAAATGCAAATGCAGGAAATGAAACCTAACTATGGCGATGCGCCTGAGTGTAATTTTGATCCTAATATTGAGCATAGTGAGACTATATGTAGGATTCATTTACATTTAAGAGAAAACAAGTATATGATCAATGTAAAAGATTGAAATAATAGAAATAGAGGCTCACAATAGAGACTTCTTTTGCTCAGATATAGAAAATGTCAACAAAGGCATAGGGTTCAATATTCTTATAAGAATCTTCCAATCACATAAGAGGTGTAGAAACACGTACATTTATGTAAACCTTTCGACTCAAGAAAATGAGACAAAAGCAAATGACACTCCTAATCACAACTCTAGGAAATCTATAGTATAGACTACTTTTGCAAATGACACAGATAATATTAACAAAGGCATAGAGTTCAATCTTCTTAATTCTTCAGCCACATAAAAGGCATAGAAACATGCATAGTTACATCAACTTTACAACTCAAGAAAATGAGACAAAAGAAAATGATATTACTTAGTCATAAGCTCTAGAAAGTCTCTACTTGTTCGAATCAATCCCCCTTTTCTCTTTCTTCTCCCCTCTTTTATAGCCTCAAATTTTACAAATAAAATAGTGTGACATTTAGTGCATTTAATGCCTTAAATGCATTTTGGTCTTATCAGAAAGGGCCATGCTGGAGCGGGGCAGCTGCCCTATCTGTGGCATGTCGATTCATGACTAGTACCTCCTTTCATGCCTGAATTTCTTGTTTCATCACCTGCTTATCTACTTAACTGTCTATTCTACCTCTGCTTATAGGGGACAAATAGACGGCCCTTTTAATGTTTGCAAGCCCCAAAAATCTACTTGGTGCACTACTCCATCTACCAGAAATAACTTTTACTGAGTTTTCCCCCTATCTCATTTGTTGAAATGGATACATAGAACACTCTGTTATATCAAAACAGACGAAGACACTTAGTCAATTCCTGTAAAATCTTCTTACTACCTAGAAGGCACTGGAGAATGACACTTGGCACTTTCAACCTGATTTATTGACGACACGTGGCATTTTATACTTTCCCTATATCCTACTTAGAAATGCTCCACCTTCGACACCTGTCGCAATCTGCTTCTTCGATACTTAGAAATTTTAACAAAATAAAACTCACCATGTTCCTTGCTTGAGTAACTTTTAAAAGGGGAATGGATGCATGTGGTAGTCTCTACATGTCTTTAGCTATGCTTGTAGAAATATTTGGGGCATGTATTAGGCTCCTATAGATGGTGACTCTTGGCAGCTTCCACAGACCTTTAAAATAACACATGGGACCCACCATAATCCTTATTCGGCAATGAAGCTTGAAGATGATCTCTTGGAAGTTGACATGTGTCAGCCTCTATTGTTCTTGGGAAGATATGTGGCATCTTTTTCTTCTCCTACTAGGGGTATGTAGTGTCTTCCACTTCTTTCGAGAATGGAGTAGAAAGGGGCTCAAAAGTTGACACTTGGTGGCCTCCACTGCTCTTCGGCACTTAAAAAAATGAAATGATGCCTTCTTGCCTTTTAAAAAGGTAATTAACCCATTTAGTTTTTGGGACACTCCCTTGAATTACCTGATGAACCAAAATGGTTCAACAGTTCAACACTGTGCGCCGTTTACACATTAACCAAGGTATTAAACCAAAAAAATGTTGAACCAAGGCATTGAACCTAGGCATTGAACCGAATGTATCTCAGACGCTGACACATGGTGACTTCCACTTTCCTCTAAAAAATTAGTCCAAGGCCTTCTGTGATTGCCATGTGGCATTTTCCACTTCTTCCTGCTACTTAGCTTGTTGAACCTTTATTAAAAAATAGAATGAAATGTGGGTGCCGATATGAGACGTGGATGTCGACACGTGGTGAATTCTACTTAGCTACTATTAGATATGTGGCAAATTCTATAGCCCTTCTAAAAGTTATGAAAAGTGTCTTGGATGACTCCAGTTGGTTGGTTCCATGTTTCAGAAAGCAACACTTGGTGGCTTTCACTCGAATTCAACACTTAGGAAAAAATGAAATGAAAGAATCAAAAAGGGGAAAAGAGAACCCATGCTTGGACTATGCCACTTGGTAGCCTCCACTATACTTCAATACTTAGATGGAAAAGAATTGAAAGAAACAAACCTATGCTCTGCTCCAAAACTCTACCACCATGACCAAGGTATGCGGGAACCAAAACAGTAGTGCGCATAGAGTAAAAAATTACTCTATAGTTACTAGTGATCCCCAGGACTTTTGAGCCTACTCAAAAAGAAACACAACTCCTGATCTATCAAAATTTAAAAATTTTACAGTTTCAAAAGTGTTGTCTGGTAGATGGACCATTCATGGTCAGATAACCCTTGCTTGTTCTATAATTCAATGAAAGCTAAATCAAGGTTAATGATATATTTGTGTGAAAAATTTAACAGAATCTAGACTATAGCTTTCAATTTGAATTCTAGCTGGGAAACAGGAACTAGAATAGCTTTGAATTTTGATACTAAGGAATCATCCCATAGGTTCTGGAAAACTATTTGATCCTTCTATTTGGCCAGTGACAATGGTTCAATTTGATCAACCATTAGCACCGTGTTGGCATCCAGAAATAGAGAAGGAAGACCTAGTTTCACTAGATCTTCAAGATGCTACCTCATGTCGCTGATGCCTTCCTTCATGACTTTGAGAAGCTCTTTGCAACTGTTGGCCATGGAATTGTAACTGATCACCTCATTGACTTGTTTTTTGGTGACCATTCTATCAGTGATTCTTGTGGCTTCTAATGTCGCATCCATTGCATCGTAGAGCTTCTGCAATAAGGTTTGGGAGTCTATGACTCTGTCAGAGACTGTAGCCAGAGTGTTCTTCATTGAATCTTCCACCTTCTCAAATAATTGCTATGCATTAAGTAGAAAGGTGAGAGATGGCCTGAGCTGAATAATCTCCAAGGAGATTCTTTTTCACATTGATTCGTAGAGCTCCTTTACCAATTTTATCACTCCGACACCTTTTGGCCTATTAGCCAGCTCTAGCATTAGTTGCACTGCTTTCTATTGCTCTACTTGGAATTGGGCTTGAAAAGCCACCATATTATTTTGTTCATCCAGTAGCTTCTATTGTAATTGAGTAACTTGTAGCTGATGTCCTTCGAATCTTGCCTATAACATTGTTTTCTCTCACCTAAGGTTCATTGCTACATCCTTTGCATGTGTTAGCTCATTTTTTAATGAATCATTCTGGACCTAGACTACCCAGTGAACCTAAAGGGAAACAATATCTTGTAAATGTTTATTCAAATTTTCTATTTCATTATCTTTCTTATTGATTTCTTTGGCCAAACTATTATAGTTTGCCTTTTCTTTGGCCAAATCAGCCTCCATCTTTTGTAGTCTTCTTGATATTTTCAAATAATCTTCCATGACTACAAAAATGGATTCTATCAACAGATCAACTCTATATTAGGGCCTAAATAGGGACATATCAATGGCCACTACATTCATTGTATAATCCTTTGATTGCATCTACTTGCTCAGCTTGACGACATTAGGTGACAAATCTGCTGAATAGGGTCAAATTGCGACCACAGATGTGGGGCAACCAATGCTTTATTCTCTTTAGTTTTCTTTTTCTCCATCTAAGCTTCTCTTGCCTTTCTAGTAGCATCAACCTACATTTGGAAGGTGGAAGGGGATGCAATGTGTCCTCCCACAAAAGGATATCACTATGGCAAGCCATATTGAATAGCCAGTGGTTGGCTATGGGCAAGCTGAAGGGGCGTCTTTTTGGGAACAAAGGGGGAGAAATAGGGTAATGTCAAGGCTTGAGGTGTCAAATATGGGGCAAAGTGTGAAATGGGGATGGCAGAGGTGGTAAGAGGTGTCATCTAGCTAGGCGGAGGCATCACACGATAGGGGGAAGAACAAACTGAGAGGGAGGAAGAGGAGTAATACTTACTTGAGGGGGAATTATGGTGCTATGTAATTGGCACTGTGAAGGCTCCTCTTCCTCCTCTAAATCAAAATGGAACTGTACCCTCTTTCTCTTCTTGGGTGTCTCTAACTCTAGTTGCATCTGCTTCCCTTCCACATCTGCTATTGCTAGTGGTGCTTGTGGAGAATTGGGGACTTCAATCACTTCCAATGATGGGGAAGCTTTTGGTGGTGAAGACACCATACTCCTTTGTTGTTCCACAATGTTAAGAGGCTGGGGTCAAGTTGATGTAGTGACTTTAGCTACAGCTTACTCTGAGGTCTATGGTTACTGGCTTGGTCCTGCTCTAGCTTCCTACCCTATACCGAGAATCACAATTTGCTTGTTTTTGGGCTAGATGCATGGGAGGGATGACACTCATCCCAGAGTTCCTCCCATATTTCATCTCAATCCACATTTCTGAAAGTATGGGTGGTTTGAGAAATTTCTTGCCTATATTTCCAATAGGCTTCAACCTTCTCTACATCCCAATCTTTGTTCTTCAATGTCCTTCTCAAACCAGAAGTCATCCTGACTTTGGGATCATAATCCCTCTACTTATCATAGAAGGTTTCCCATGGCCTATTTTGTGGCAGGGGCAAATCTATCAATTCAACATAAAGACCAGGAGCATCTTCTATAGGGTTATTTCTAGTCTCCCAAAAAGGGTGGCCTTCATGTGTAATCCTAGCCCCAATCCTATTGGTCCTTACCCAAGAAGCTATGAAACCACTTGGGTCATAAACCCATTTGTCTTCAACTAGCAAGAAACCTAGGAAGGCTAGCTTTCTCAGTAGCACAGTCTCAACATCTCTGGTTTCTAGTACCATGTTGTTGGTCATCCATGGGAGATTGTATATTTTTCTCTTTTTCTTCCCAAAGCCATACTCATTGTTGACTATTGACACCTACTTGGTGACTTCCAAGAATGCTAACCTAAGAGTTAAAGTCTTTGGTAGCAACACTGGTTCCCCACAAAAACCATGAACCTTTATGATCATGTGGTGGGATCTAAAATAAAAGTCACACGAGATTAGACAACTGACCAGGCAGTTCAAAACACTTGGAAATAACCTATTCATGACAGGTTTAGGGCTGAGGCAACAAAAAGTGGAGGTAATAAAAAGTTCCCAAAAATCATACAAGTCACTATTTCTTGATAAAATGTGTGTCCATGCAGACACAAGAATGGTCCTTTGGGGGTTAAAACTTGGGTCGTACATGTTCAGATTCATATGTTGGGTGAAAAGGTTGGGTTTCTGATATAGTATGAGATGGAACGAATAAGAGGAATACCTAAACACCCCTTTTGATTTGAATTGGGTCAACTATTACACTATTGAAAAGGTAATGTGCTCTGAGAAGTCAAATCGATACTCTTGTGTCTTGTCAATTGTCTTCAACCTGAAAAGGATGGACATTTGTTTTGCATACACTACCATGTCATCCTTCATGCCAAAGATAAGGGCCATCACTGATAGTGCATCTTGGCTAGCTGGCGTGAATTGAGCTCTTGGTGTAGCGAGCATGGATACCGTAGTATCACCATCGGCCATTTGTAACTCAGACTTCAAAAACCTTGTCTGAGTGTTGATGTTCACCCATGTCTTTTGCATCCTAGCAATAGTGGGGAATGTAGTGGTATTGTCATAATATAGGGCTAACATGTCCTTGATAGCTTGTGGTGTGATCTGCACCATGAAGGGACCTTGTTGAATGGTGCATGGAGCAAGTCTGTGCATAATTCAATCAAATCAGGACATGGATGCACAACTGGGATAATGAACTGAGCCAGTTGTGAGGTCCATATCATCATTGTAAATGTCTCATATTGCCCTGCTCTAGCCCTTTGAAGACACCTTTGGTGTGCCCCTTCTCTAAGATTCTTGCTACTAGTTTTTTGCAAGATTGGGTCCATGATTCTATTTACGTAATCCTTTACTTTTGATGGGTCACTAGCTTGACCAACTCCCAAGATTCTAGTCCTTAAATAAGCTCTCAATGGTTGTGCAAGAGCTGAAGCATATGATTTACTAGCAAGCAACCTATTAAGAGATTCAGACATCCCAGCTCCTTGTTGTGAAAATGATGCTCCCACCATCTCTATATCTTTTTTGTAATACCTGGTATGAACTTTGTGCAAGACGGAAACACTCTCGCTGAAGCAAGTTTTACTAGGCACTAAAATTTGCAAGGAGCAGGATATTTTTCATAGATGTAAGAATGCTTGAGAGTTTGTAAATTTTTAACCTTGTTAGGAGGTATTTATCGACCTATCAAGTCTCAAATGGCATTCAATTTGGCTAGCTATTAGCAGATCCTACTCAATCTTCTGGGGACAGTGAGATGGACACATTATGCAAGTTGTGGCACAAGGTACCTTAGATATTTTGAAAGATTTGGGAAGCATTCAATGCAGCAAAAATTTGAAGAATTTAAAAAAACTTTCTAAGCTACCAACTCTATGTTTAAAACACTTATTTAAAAGGAAAGTAGAAAACAACAACAGAAAACAAAAACAATGTGGGAATGGGAAACTACCTAACTACATTAATTAAGCATCTTTATCTCCCTCCAAGATCAAAAGCAAAATTTCTAACGTCTCCTTCATGACAAGCCAGCTCATGTTGCCATATAAGTGATTGAAATAGGTATATCTTTAGTGAAATGTCCTCTATCGAGACCACATAGATTTGTCTGCATTTGAGTGAGTCTGAGTCAAACATGCTTTTGACATCCATAAGCTCTTCTTATTCTTAGAAGCCCATCAAATATCGGCTCCTGATGTTGGTATGCCTTACCAAGAAATCAATGATAGTTTGCTCATTAATAGAAGCCTTTTAACCTATACCATTTATTGTCTTAACTTCTTCTGCTTCAAACTCTAGCTTTATTGCATTATCCTCTTCTTTCATGACTTTGACCTCTTGAAAGCGTGCAATAATTTTGCACATGTAACTGAGGCTCAGTGTTGTTCTGTTCATCTGTACTTGATTCATAGCTATCTTGAAAAATGGTATAACTTGACCCAATAATTTCAAACAAATCATTTAAATTATGGTCTAGAGATTGCCCCTACTCTTCCTCATTATCTTGCAAAGCGAGAAGAAAGTCTGAGATTATTTCCTCTTCATCAAGAGTCAATTTATACGCTACTAAGATAGGATAAGTAATTGGTGGTACTGGGAGGATCAGAGGACTACCAGCATTCCATCTTGCATAATTTCTTTGGGAAACAAGAACTCCCATATTTACTCTCTATACTGATTGAAACTGATTGACTCTTGTTCTTGGACTAGTTACCAAAGGTGGCAAAAGAATACTTGGATTTGTAGTAGACTATGATCTGGTGACTGGTCCATAACTCTGACTCCTCGTAGCTCTCTGCTTCATACGGTCTTGAAAGAAACTTCAAGATTGATTCCACCAAGCATGCCAAAAATTGTTGATGCTTAAAATTGTGCTTGATTCTAATCAACAACAATGGGAAGTTTCAAGCTATGGGATATTATGGCTTGAAACAACCTCCAAATTTTAGAGAAGCTGGTCTCTTCTTTTATATCAAGTGTGGGGGGAAAAAGGATAGAAAATTAAATAGAAATGCAAATGTAGGAAATGAAACCTAACTATGGCGATGCACTTGAGTGTAATTTTGATCCTAATCTTGAGCATAGTGAGACTATATGTAGGATTCATTTACATTTAAGAGCAAATAAGTGCATGATCAATGTAAAAGATTGAAATAATAAAAATAGAGGCTCACAATAGAGACTTCTTTTGTTGAGATACAGAAAATGTCAACAAAGGCATAGGGTTCAATCTTCTCATAATAATCTTCCAATCACATAAGAGGCACATAAACACGTATAATTATGTAAACCTTTCAACTCAAGAAAATGAGACAAAAGCAAATGAAACTCCTAATCACAACTCTAGCAAATCTATAGTATAGACTACTTTGGCAAATGACATAGATAATATCAACAAAGGCATAGAGTTCAATCTTCTTAATTCTTCAGCCACATAAAAGGCACAGAAACATGCACAGTTACATCAACTTTACAACTCAAGAAAATGAGACAAAAGCAAATGATATTACTTAGTCATAAGCTCTAGAAAGTCTCTACTTGTTCCAATCAATCCCCCTTTTCTCTTTCTTCTCCCCTCTTTTATAGCCTCAAATTTTATAGATAAAATAGTGTGGCATTTGGCATTTAATGCCTTAGATGCATTCTGGTCTTATCAAAAAGGGCCATGCTGGAGCAAGGTGGCTGCTCTATTTGCGGCATGTCGATTCATGACTAGTACCTCCTTCCGTGCCTAAATTTCTCATTCCATCACTTGCTTAGCCACACAACTGTCTATTCTACCTCTGCTTATAGGGGACAAATAGATGGCCCTTTTAATGTTTGCAGGCCCCAAAAATCTATTTGGTGCACTGCTCTAATAACTATAGAGTAATGTTTTACTCTACGTGCACTACAGTTTTGGTTCCCACATACCTTGGTTGTGGCGGCAGAGTTTCGGAGCAGAGCACATGTTTTTTTCTTTTGATTCTTTTCCATCTAAGTATCGAAGTGCAATGGAGGTTGCCAAGTGTCATAGTCTAATCACGGGTTCTCTTTTCCCCTTTTTGATTCTTTCATTTCATTTTTGCCTAAGTGTTGAATTCAAGTGGAAGCTGCCAAGTGTTACCTTTTGAAACATAGAACCAGCTAATTGGCATAATCCGAGACACTTTTCATAACTTTCAAAAGGGCCATAGAACATGCCATGTATCTAATAGTAGCTGAGCAGAATGCACCATGTGTCGACATCCATGTCTCATATTGACACCCACATTTCATTCTATTTTTTGATAAAGGTTCAACAAGCTAAGTAGCAGGAAGAAGCAGAAAGTGCCAGGTGGTAGTCGCGAAGGCCTTGGAATACTTTTTCAGAGGAAAGTGGAAGTCACCACATGTTGGGATTTGAGAGACAGTTGGTTTAATGCCTGGGTTCAATGCCTTGGTTCAACATTTTTTTGGTTCAATACCTTGGTTAATGTGTAAATGGCATGCAGTGTTGAACCGTTGAACCATTGAACCATTTTAGTTCATTGGGTAGTTCAAGGGAGTGTCCCAAAAACCAAAGGGGTCAAGTACCTTTTTATAAGGTAGGAAGGTGTCATTTCATTTTGTTTAAGTGCCGAAGAGCAGCAAAGGCCACCAAGTGTCACTTTTTGAGCCCCTTTCTAACCCATTCTCGAAAGAAGTGAAATATGCCGCATACCCTTAGCAGGAGAAGCAAAAGATGCCACGTATCTTCCCAAGAATAGTGGAGACCACCACGTGTCAACTTCTGAGAGATCATCTTCAAGAATCATTACTGAATAAGGATTATGGTGGGTCTCGGGTGTTCTTTTAAAGGTCTATAGAAGCTGCCAAGTGTCACCATCCATAGGAGCCTAATATGTGCCCCAAATATTTCTACAAGCATAGCTAAAGACATACGAATAATATCACGTGCATCCATTCCCCTTTTAAAAGTTTCTCAGGAAAGGAATGCAGTGAGTTTTATTCTGTTAAAACTATTAAGTATTGAAGAAGTAGATTGCAACAGGTGTTGAAGGTGGAGTGTTTCTAAGCAAGATATAGGGAAAGCAAAAAATGCCATGTGTCTTTGATAAATCAGGTAGAAAGTGCCAAGTGTCATTCTCCAATGCCTTCTAGGTAGTAAGAAGATTTTTAGGGAATTGACTAAGTGTCTTCATCTATTTCGACAGAACAGAGTGTTCTATGTATCCATTTCAATAAATGAGATAGGGGAAAACTCAGTGGAAGTTATTTTTGGTAGATGGAGTAGTGCATCGGGTAGATTTTTGGGGCCTACAAACATTTAAAGGGCCATTTGTTTGTCCCCTAGAAGTGGAGGTAGAATAGACAGTTGAGCAGCTAAGCAGGTGATGGAATGAGATATTTAGGCATAGAAGGAGGTACTAGTCATGAATCAACATGCCACAGACAGGGCAGCTACCTCACTCTAGCATGGCCCTTTTTGATAAGACTAGAATGCATCGAAGGCATTGAATTTTCTGAATGTCACACTATTTTATCTATAAAATCCAAGGCTATAAAAGAGGGGAGAAGAAAGAGAAAAGGGGGATTGATTAGAACAAGTAGATACTTTCTAGAGCTTATGACTAAGTAATATCATTTGCTTTTGTCTCATTTTATTGAGTTGTAAAGTTGATGTAATTGTGCATGTTTCGGTGCCTTTTATGTGGCTGAAGAATTAAGAAGATCAAACTCTATGCCTTTGTTGATATTATCTATGTCATTTGAAAAAGTAGTCTATACTGTAGATTTCCTAGAGTTGTGATTAGGAGTGTCATTTGCTTTTGTCTCATTTTCTTGAGTCAGAAGGTTTACATAACTGTATGTGTTTTTGTGCCTCTTATGTGATTGGAAGATTATTATAAGAAGATTGAATCTTATGCCTTTGTTGAAATTTTCTATATCTTAGCAAAATAAGTCTCTATTGTGAGCCTCTATTTCTATTATTTCAATATTTTACATTGATCATGCACTTGTTTGCTCTTAAATGTAAATGAATCCTACATATAGTCTCACTATGCTCAAGATTAGGATCAAAATTACACTCAGGCACATCACCATAGTTAGGTTTCATTTCTTGCATTTTCATTTTTGTTTAATTTTCTATCCTTTTCCCCCCCACACTTGATACAAAAGAAGAGACTAGCTTCTCTAAAATCTGTAGGTTGTTTCAAGCCGTAATATCCCATAGCTTGAAACTTCCCATTGTCATTGATTAGAATCAAGCACAATTTTAAGCATCAATAGAAAATATGAAACAAATTAATCAAAACATTTTGAAAATAAACATAAACATGCACCTAATAGGAGATGCCAAATTTAATGTGGTTTTGGAGCCCTTTTCATTGGGCCCCTTTTTTGGAAGACTTAATCCTACTCTAGCTAAGACAAACCCTAAAGTGCAGAGACCCATGAAGGAAGAAAATGACCCTTTAACACACCTTGGTACTGACTAGATCGAATCCTAAAGTCCCCATACTAAATGGTTAATGGTTTTATAGAGTCATAATTATCAAGACATACCTACCCAGTCCTACACATGGTGTTTTGAGGCTTGAGGAACATAAAGATATAATTAGTGGAATAGGTAGGTGTAAAGCCTTAACTGATAGCTTGGCACCCAACATACACCTTGGTTATCATATATGGTGTAATGGAACTGACAAGCTCTCACCTAACCATCCTTTAGTATGTGCCTATCTAGTCAACAAAAAGAGTGGCTAGTGCCTATATAAATAAGGTGACCTCCAAGAGTGGGAAGGAAGACTATTTTGTAATGAAGCTCTAGAAAATTTGAGAGTGATAGAAGGATTAAGCCTTGAGTGCTAAGTAGTGGATGTAAGCCATGATTATATATGAGCCTCTAGAATTAGTAAAATTAGGATTGATTAGTGAAGGTTGATACTAGTTATTATAATATAAACAAGATATTAATGGATGAATATATATTACTGATGTTATATGTTATTGTGTTGTAGATTGGTTGAGTTGTGAAGTTCTCTCCCCATGTAGAATTTTGATGAAATGGGACTCCACCCTAGTAGTAAGTGGTGCCTTCATGCCACTTAGCCCTCTTACCCACCATGAAGGGCACTCATGATAGACATAACACTAAATGATGACCTTAGAATGAATAGACACCCCCATGTGGACTCCCTTACCTATATGTGCTGATAAGACCTTGACCCCCTCTATTTGAGCATCTGTTAATGGACCTATCCCTTTGAGCCTTTGCACCAGAGACCCTATGAATCCCTTGAACCACTAGACCCTAAACTACCCTTAACTATACCATGATATAACTAGCCCAACATGGACCTGGTCCCTTTTCTATAATACTTTAGGTGAGTGCATAAGGTTCATGAGTTATGTGAAACTGATGCCAGTGCACTAGTATGTTTAAATATTATGTGCTAGACCTTGCTCCCCTTTTAACTAACTCCCTTAACCATATAAATTCATGATAATCAGAGTTGTATACATGATTGAGTATAGTGATTACTTAAATAACACACTTAAATACAACATTTTAGTTCTGTTACTAGGACATGTTGAATTTTATTGCTAAGATGTTGTAGCAGAGTGATTCTATGACTATCACTCAAAAATGTCAAGTGATTTCTAGAGCAAGTTGAACATTAATTCATGCAAAAACATCCCATGTGTAAAGGAGAGAATCCATGGAAATGGGTGTAGACTTATCTGTACAACCTATTGTATGAAGTGTTCTTCTATGAGCTACCTGAGCACATAGATAAATAGTTGGTTGCATATGTTGATACTAGATAAAGAAGTTATGGATAACACCTTGAGTGGATTTCAGAGCACGTAGAGAGGTTGGAAAGTTTTGATCAAGTGTAGATTCATTCCATAGATAAGTGGTGGGATGGTGCTTTAAATAGCTACATGTTGGAGTTCACAGTATCAAACTTTTCATGCCCAGAAGAAGCATAGCATAGGTTTATTCAAGAACCAAGGGGCACATTCATTAGAGGTCTCCACACTAAGCTAAAAAAGCTCATGGTTGATTATGGGATAGAGATCATGAGGATGGAAGGCTAAAATTCCTTTCACATATGGGCAAGTGTGAGGGGAAGAAGGGAGAAGTATAGGAAAGGTACCATAGAAGAGAAAAAATAACTTGACACCTGAGAGCTTTAGAGGTTGAACTACAATAAGCATAGATAAAGGCCAATGGAAGACCTAGAAACAAGAAGTGCCAAGAGAACCTATAGTGAGTAGGAAGGGCATGGGTAAGGATATTTTGAAACACCATAGCATGTTAATATAGAGGAAGAAATAAATGGTCAAATTCTATAGATGGGTGTCGGATGTAGGGAGTTCCTCTAAGATAAGGTGCTTGAAGATGCACTAGAGGCACCTAGGCCCTTTGAAATTGAATCATAATCCCATGCACTATATTACCCATTTGAAAATAGAAGGAAGGTAATTGAACCTATTATCCTAATAGAGTATGATTGGACCAAGATTTTGGATCAAGGGTTTATGATTAAATAAGTGATCTTGTATGAGGAGCTGAGCAATAGTATGGTAGATTAAATAGGCACTAGTCTAAGTGCTATGAACATAAGTGAAAATATTCTCATAAAAGGAATGTCAACCAAACCAATTAGGTAATAACCCATAGGAAGTGGTACAGTGCCACCAGTGAGTAGAGATGTACTATCAAGCTCTATAGTGTAACCTCCTCCATTAGGGTCAATGCTCAGCCCTACCAATGGGGGCATTGGGGGACCACCCCCTGTATAGACACAAGGAGGTTAGGTAGCACATAATCCCATTACATCACCTTAGAATATATAATATGAGATGGCCATGCCTCTACTTGAGTATCATGGAGTTGAAAATTCTATAGAGCATGTGCTAAACTATGAGTTATAGTGGCACACTTGGGGGATTACTCACCTTGAGCATAAGGCAACATAATTTGTGATAACCTAGTTAGATTATGCCCATACCTAGTATCATAATTTCAATTCAAACTAGGCTATGGTTGACTATGATGTATTAAAGGAACCATTCTTGAAGGATTTTGACATTCTTGAGTTTGAATAATAGATTATCATGGTGCTTAAGGAGATTAGTCAAGGGTTATCTGAGAGCATGCACTTGTATGATGGATGGTTCAAAAAATATCCTCTCCAAGATTCCTTATGATATACATACCTCCCAACATGTGTAATGGTTTATTATAGGCCTACTGGTGTCATTTAGAATGGTGTTATCCATGAAGACCTTCACAAAACCCCGTAAAATACTTGAAGCTATGATTGAAGATGAAGAAACATCAACACTGGGATTAGTCCCTTCATAGAGGCACATATTACACCAATGGATTATTAACTATATAATATTAATACAAGATAGGAACATGAATCTCATAGTGGGATATGGTACACCAATTATGAGATAGAGGGGTGCATCAATAAAAACTACTCATACAAGAATGTCTGTGAAATACTCCCCAATTGTTAGGTTTTCCATGGAGTGCATGACTCCAAAAACTATCCCTTGTTGTAGTGTGATGGTTGAATAAATACTATATTGCACTACAAGATGTGTGATTCCTACACACACGTGATGTAATATTTTAGAGTCATTAATGAGATGCACCAAAACATGGAGAGAGGCACAAGGCAATCTATGACTTTAGGTGGTGGCCAGAAAGGTCAAGGGAATGTGGGTTATGGCCAAAATAACATGGGTTATGGTAACCAAAGAGGGGCATGTGGCTAAGGAGGTGGATGTGGTGGAGGTATATTCCCACCATGATCTTGTTATAAGTGTGGGTTGATCAAACATTATCAGTATGACTACCCCACACACCTAACATGTGGGTACGATTAAGGCCCACATGCAATCGAAGACTATCTAAATCTCTATAAGAAGATGATATAAGGTTAGCTTAATGTATATAAAGGATCCACTATGGTGTGACATGAGTCTAAAGAAGGGATATGGGCCCTAAGCCATAATAGACTCCTAAGGGGCCTCCAAAGGTGTAGGCCATGATGTGAAGTGAGCTCACCACTCAGCCACTTGCCATGCCAAATCAAGAAATATGCCTAGAATATGGTGATTCAAGCTGCATCAAGTGCATGATATAGCTAGAACCAAAAGTATTACCATATCTTGATCTTTCATGTTAAAAATATGTCTTATAACAAGCGATGATCATGATACAAGAGCTACAAGGCAAACTCTAGTTGGTCAGAGACTTAGAGTCATAGGCCACTATGATGTGAAAAAATTAAGACCATTAAGGGGTTGAGGTCCAAGATTTGACTAAGATCCTATGCCTCCTATAGATGGAAGGGGTACTACCTCTATTGAAAGACTTACTTCTAATGCATATAAATAAAGCACTAGCATGGGAATCCAACCCCCAAAAATAGAGATTGTAGCACCACATATGGAGTGGGCATGAGATGTGAGGCATACTTAGAACACTGAGTATGACCAAGAATTGATAATAAATGCCACCATCAATGGGTGGTTAGTTTATGAAGTATTTGTTGATACAGGCATAGAGGTCAATATCTTGACCAAAAATTCCTAGGAGAAAATGGGGAGCCCACCCTTGAGACTATCACCACACATATTTTTCATGGAAAATGAAACTCAAGTGCAACCCATAGGGATATTAAAGAGAACCATAGTGGACATCATGGGAACCAAATTCCAAGCTAAATTTGAAGTCATAGAGCTCGCAAAGGAGGAAAACTACCTTACACTCTTAGGAAGGCCATGGTTCTATGTAAACAATACTGATATGTGATTTAAGAAGTGATATATGACCTTCAAAAATGACATGGAGAGGGTGGTGATACATACTTCAAGAAACCAAGGGCCACCTTTCATTGAAAGTGTTAACCTTGAAGATAAGGTTAACCATATTTATAACATCATGATGTAAGGCATCAAGAATCTTAATCCCATTAAACAAAGGGTGATAACTTGGGAAGATGGCCAATTAGCCTTAGATATAATAGACTTAGGTTACAAATGTTAGGTTAAAGAAGCCTATGAAGTCACTAGGTGTAGATTCTACCTAGTGTGCAAAGCTAGATCTAGATTATTTGGCATAGGCTTGGAAAGAATTGTATGACCCCAGAAGAAGTTGAATTATTATACCAAGAAGATAGGAAAGAAAGTGATCCAACTCAATAAGGGAAAACTTGCTTCACTCCCTAAGTATAAAATAAGTTGAACTATTGAGAGGTATGTGTAGGATATTGAGGCTTGATTACTAAAGGAAATTAATTGATTGGGTGCATTAGTATATACACTAAAAAGTAATACCACACACTAGTGAGCCATGTAAAAACCTAGCTTGCCCACTTTATGGGATGTGAAGGTAGCCATGTGAACTAGATTTGATAGGAGCAATAAAAATCTAGACATACCCCTATATGATGATAACTCTAACCCAATTGCACACGTCTAGCTTTGTGAAGAGACTTGGGTGATCTGTAGAGAAAATATACCATGAGGCTTGTGGGTGCATGCATTATATAAAACTCTAAAGACATGGGCATGATCATGGTACATCATGAATAAGATACATAAAGAAATAGGAAATTGAGACACAATAAAGGAGAAATTTGTGCACACTTTCTCCTTCTCTTTGTAGAACCTTGAATTACTGGAGTTACTATAAGTTATCTACCGAGTTGTGTTTGAGGACATAACTATCTAATAGGAGTGCTTAAATGAGATGTTTAAAGAGAAAGGACTAGTATTTTTGACTTTATTCAAATAAATGGTGATCCATAGTGACTCTAGTGAATAAGATGATGAGATGTAGGATTGTAATTGGAGGGCCCTAGAAAGTGAGCAAAATCTCATGCACCTCATTGATGATAACCTTTTAGATGATGAAGACTTGATACACCTTTAGGTTGAGATGATAGAGGGAACATTATAGGTTGAATAATCCTACCAAGAGAGAAATGAACCCTACTTCATACCCCTCAAGACCACCTAGGTAGACGTCAACATGGAAAATGAGCCTAAGATGGCCATTATAGGTGCATACTAGTTTGAGGTAGACCTCACACATATCATTGACCTCCTGAGGGAATTTAAAGATCTCTTCCCATGAAACTACAATGAAATGAATGAAACCCACCCTTCATTAGGGAAAATGAGCATCAAATTAGTGGATGATGTAAGACCAGTCAAGAAGCACCCTTATCAGATGAACCCCAATCTCTGTGCCAAGGTGAAAGTGGAGATTGATGGAATACTGACCACTAGTGTCATCTACATAATGTAATAATCAAAGTGGGTGAGTCCAATGGTCATCAACATCAATAAGGATAGGTGTATATGAATCTACATTGATTATAAGATGTTGAATTCTACCTATGTTAATGACCCTTTCCCAATACCATTCACTAATGAAGTCCTAAATGGGGTCATAGGTTGTAAAATCTACACTTTCACTGATGAGTTCTCAAGATACCATCAAGTGCAGATAGAGGAAGAGGATAAGCCCATAATAACCTTCAAAATTAAATGAGGTTTATTTTCTTACAATGTTATGCCCTTTAGGCTCAAGAATGTGCCAACCTTATTCTCTAAAGTGGTGATCACCACTTTCAATAACTTCATCCATAAGTTCCTCTAAGTATATATGGATGATTGGACCATATATGGTCTTATAAGAGACCACCATGATAACCTATGCCTTATGTTTGAAAGGTGTAGATAACTCCAAATATCATTGAATATAAATAAGTTCATCTTCATAAGCCCATTTGGCACACTTCTTGGGCACAACATTTACAAGGACAAATTGCTCATTAATCTAGCAAAGATATAATAATCATCTAACTCTAGACCCCTTCCATGTAGAAGGATATGTGTGCCTTCCTAGACCATTATGCCTATTATATGAAGTTCATAAGGGGATACACAAAATCACCATACCTTTAGAGGAGATTTTGTGTAAGGATGGCACATTTTACTAGGGCAAGGTGCAAGAGGAGGCATTTAACACTTTAAAGCTGAAGTTGGTGAGTTCATCAATACTTTAGTTTCCCAATTGGATGACTCCTTTTCATGTCCACATCAATGTATTGAGATTAACCATTAGCACCATTTTGGCATAACTAGGTGAAGGTAGAATGGACCACCCCATTTCCTTTGCAAGTAGAAAGATGATGCAGGCCAAGTAGAACTATACCACCATCAAGCATGAAGCATTAGCAATGGTCTATGCCCTACAAAATTTTAGACAATATTTGATAGAAACCCAATTCACTTTCTTCACTGATCATGAGGCACTAAAATACCTTATGAACAAGCTTGTTTTTCATGGGTGCATTTATATATGGGTTATCCTCTTTTAAGAGTTTCAATTTTCAATCATGGTTAAATCTAGAAAGTAGAGTTTGGGGCCAAACCACTTATCCCACATCAAATCTAGTAATGTAGTGGCACCAATTAAGGATGATATGCTAGACACATAGCTAGATCGAGTTCATCATATTCCTAAAGACTTGGTGGAGATTGCCACTTTCCTAACCTCAGGGTTAGCATTAAAAATATTTTCCTCTAAGGAGAATAAATAGCTTGATGTCCATGCTTCCCCCTTACAACTAATTAAATGAGAGATATACAAGATGATTATGAATTATGTCTTTCATCGATGTGTTTTAGAGCATGAGTGGGACTATGTATTTTAGGAAGCACATGAATGGATAGCTAGAGGACATTACACTAGAGATGTAATGGCACACAAGATTCTATAGTCAGGGTTATGGTGGCCAAGCTTGCTTAGTGATGCAAAGGAATATACATGGGCATATGATGTATGCCAGTGCATTAGAAAGCTAAACCATCAAGATGAGATTCCTCTCATCCCTTTTTTGGCCTAGGTGCCATTTGAGAAATGGTTCATTGACTTTGTAGGGCCAATCACCCCTGTAACACATTACATAGGAACCAGATATATCCTCATGACAACTAACTATTTCATGAAGTGGGTTGAGGTAACACCAACCAAATACTATAAAACCATAAAAATCATACACTTCATTTGGGAGAACATCATCAAACGATATGGGTGCTTATTAATTTTAACTAGTGATAGGGGAATTTATTTCATCAATGACATGGTACACATCCTTCTAATGGAATACATGGTGGTGTACCAAAAGACCACCCCCTATCATCCCCAGGCCAATGGCATGGCTTATGCTTTTAATAAGATCCTTCGAACATGCCTCACAAAGATATGTGATGTTAGTTAAAAGGATTGGGATGATCATGTCTCTATAGTATTATGGGCCTACTACATGACATATAAACACCTAAACAAGGCTATACCCTTTTAACTAGTGTTTGGTGTAGAAAAAATTATTCCCATGGATTTTATAGTACCTTACTTATACATCATGTAAATTGGCCACCTTGATGACCAGGAATATTTGAGCACATGGTTAAGAGAATTTGAATGCTTAGATGAGACATGCACCTAGGCCAAGTGGGGTCAACAAGTTGAGAAGGTATGTCAAAAGAGGTGTCATGAAAAGCATATCAAGCACAAGGTGATGATCAAAGAAACTTTAGTCTTTCTATATGAATCCAAATACATTTGACACCTAGGCAAGCTATAGATCTGATGGATGGGTCCTTATGTCATCCATCACATTTGAAAAATGAGCACATACAAACTACACATGTTGTCCAACAAAATGCTTGAAGGGAATTTTAATGGAAACCAATTGAAACCATATCAAAAATAGGGTGGCATTCAAATTAATTTTAATCTAAATCTTTTGTCAATAGGCAATATGAATTGAGCTAACCAAAATAAGTAGAACAAGCTGGCTGTAAAGATCCCTATGTTTTACCACAATGCATAAATCCATTTGAATGAGTCAAGTACTTGCACCACAAGTACATGAGGCTAGACACCTAAGTTGTGGGTATGTGAAAAAGAAACATCTATATAAGAGGCACATAATAAGATGGTGAGAAGAGCCATATAACCATTGAGATTAATGAATGGCCATAGAGCCATATTCAAATCCTTAGTGTGGTCAGGTGTGATATGTTAAGGCAAGAAGAGCCTTTAAAAATGATGAACTATCAAAGGGCCATCACAAGAGAATACACTCAACTATATTGGATTCAAGATGAGAATAACATATGCTCAAATCAAGTGAGCTCAAGATAGGTGAGTAGACATGCTTCCTATGAAGTGCACATAACATATGAAGATACCAAGTGATAGAGGGCTAGTGTAAGGAATTTGTATGGGGTAGGATAGGCCAAGACAAGATAACATGTGATAAATCAACCAAGATAAAGGAGGGTACTAAAAAAAGAGTGTAACTAGAAGAAGTGGAATCAAGGAGGTTTAATTGTGAACATGTGAGGTGCTACACCTAGGTTTACACAAGAGAGGTGAAGGTCATTCCAAAGACACGTGAAGAAAGGGATCATCGAGGATAGCTGGCATCTACCTAGGAAAAATGGGAAGTAAACATTTGAAAAAGGATGTCACATCACTAAAAAATCAATAGAAATATTTAATGTGATGGTGGAACAAAGATACAGATTTAATGTGGATAGGACATGAAATTTTCAAAGATCTCATGATCTCTTGGGAAATCCATCAATCAAGTTTGACTAATGGAATTAATAATGGTGAGTGACATATTAAGATATTAATAGGGTGAATGGTGAATGGTGAATGAATAGGGTTACAAACTCATGTAAATTTGACTAAGAACCAGAGCCAAATGACCCAAAAAGAATGAATTCTCACAAAATAGATAACACATTAAGTGAGGAATTTGTGCAAGAAATTAGAACAAGAAGCACATAAAGAGTGAAGTGGGGTATAAAAAATAAAGTAGAGAAGGTGAACTAGAATAGATGTTAGTTCACCATTAATGGCTAGAGAAGCTTAAGTGGAGTACTCATGCCAAACCAAAATTAGGGGTTTTAATAAGCCACACCTCCCACACTTCAATTCTAGTAGATTTAGAATGACAAAAAAGTAGGTGTCAAGATATAAAGAGACAGAATTTGAACCCAAGCAGGTTTGAATAGTAGAGGAAGTAGCTATTACTAAGACAAGGGTGTAGGTAATAGAAGTGGTTAGCATTATGATGGTGGAAGCTAAGGTGTTGAGCAAGATGTCCTAACAACACATACAATTCCCACTCAAAGTGTCAATGGGAAAAATTTGGTGCTCATTCATGCATGTATGCCAACTATGAGATTAAAACCATTAGATGTCAAGTCACTTTCAAAAATTAATTCAAGATTAGGTGGTGGACACTGGGTGTAAGACTCTAGAGGGAGACACAATCTTTAACATCTCAAAAAGAGATAGATTGAAAGATTCAAGCATATCTCAACTCTATGAGTTGCCCTATATTGAAAAGATAGAGGAAATTTTTCAATTACTCCTCTCGTGCATTCATGAAGACTATGTGTACTTCACAAGGTAACACATGAAGATATTTGTGCACTTGATAAAAAAATAACTAGACTACCAGACTTGAAAAGAGACATCCATCAACTAATGGGTGATGATGAAGAGGTGGAACATGTCACAAATCTCCTCAATTACTTCAAATGGGGATATACTTTCCCCATCATCAAGTGTGATGACCTAGACATAAGGGTAGTAGTGTGACTGGTCAACTCAAAACTATGCCCAAAAGAGAGATGGATCGACGTGTGCAAGGCATACCTTTACTTAACTTATTATATATCACAAAGGGTAAAGTTTAACATGGTGCAATTCATCACCACAAAAATGACCAAGAATGCATTGGAGTGCCACAACGTGAAAGGGACATTTAGATAGGATAGTTATGGAAGAGATTGGGATCCTTAATAGTAGAGAAGACAACTTGTGGGTGTTCCTAAAACACCATAAAATCCTAGAATAAAAATACAAAGACTTCACCTTCCCCATATACTTTAGCACCAAGTATAGAACTCATGTACTAAAATGGTGTGAGTAATACATAGAGGCCTTTGAGTTAGAGTGGTGCATCCCATGAAGGCTCCAAATGAGCATGTTTGGAATGGTGACCTTTGCCATCATGAAACACTACTGTGTCATCTATTTAGTACTCAAGGATGGGAATAAGTTAGTATGGTTAAATTTTCCCTTCACCTTCTCAGCTGAGTTCTTTTAAGATGCACTTGATGAAATCCTTGATGCATAAAGCCTTAACATTCTAGTCAAAGAGTTGGATGTAAAAAGCTAGTAGATGAGGTGTAGATTCCCTTGCATGGATGGGAGCATGATAGAGGATGAAGAGGATGCCTCAAATAAAAAAGACATTGATCCTATGATAGAGGTAACAATATTTGGCTTTATCCATAAACTGTATTATGTGATGAAGCCTAAAAAGAAAGGATGACAATGTGGGTTTTAGCACTGAGAAACAAAGAGATCCCCAAATTCTAGTTGGGAAGGAAGGAACCCCCATGCCCTAGGAAAAGAATAAGCTCCCAAAAAATAAGATGGAAGAGATGTTGGAAGAGATTGAGGAGAGGTTGAAGCTCAAAATAGATTAAGAAGGGGAAGCCTTAGTGACATAATCACATTAGAAGTGCATGCATTTCATATCTTGAGCCCCCACATGCCCAAAGTGGAAAAATAAAGAAAAGGCCCCTTATCCTACACTAGAAGAAGACACATCAAAAGAGGAAGAGTGGGGATAAGGTAACTAAATTATTCTTGAGGATTTAGAATCATCCCCTAGTGAACAATCCCCTTCACCTCCACCACATGTGTAGTCTGAAAAACCAAGGTGCATGTTAAGGAGACTTGGATCCTATGAGGCTGAGACCAAAAGGGCACATGAGTTAAGGGAGAAAAATGAGGAAATGGTAAAGGTAGGGGTACCTACCAAGGTCATCCAAATGGTAGAGGTAGAAGAGAAAAAAAGTGTAATGTGTAGGGTGCAAAAGTAAGAGATGAGTAAAGTAGGTGAACCACCTGAAGAAGTAACTCTCTCCAATATAGGTAATGAGGAGAAAGAATTTATAAATAAATGGAGAGAAATGGGCTTGAACCAAGGCCACATTGATGTAGTTCTCACCTTACACCAGAGGTGCAAGGAGTTAAAGGCCGTGGTCTTAACCTAGGATGATATTGACCACCTCGAGGTTTAAGAAGTTAAAAAGAGGGGAAAAAAGTGTGTTGTGCAAGAAACACAAGAAAAGACTACAAAAGAGGAAAGGATGGAGGAGGTAAATGTAGAACATGCCCAAAATAAGGAATGGGAAGCAAAAGTGGCCCAAGAAGAAAGGTCATACATGCTAGAGGAATGGGAAAGAAAAAAGTTCCTCTTGCACTGAGCCTAAGAAAGAAGAAGCTGAGGTAGCACTCAATAATGACACCCAAATAGCTGAAGAAACTACATAGAAGGCATGCCCCAGTTCTGAGGTAGTGCTTGAGGAACACAAAGGTGATGATGACACCATAGAAAAACAAGTGAAGTAAGAAGTGCCACACTAGGAAAAGGATGAGGGGGAAAAGTCTACCGAAGGACCCCCACTAGAAGAATTAGATGATAAGCCTAGTGATGGATAGGTAAGAGAGTAAGAAGAAGAGAGAATTGAAGAAGTAAGGATTGGCACTAGTGCCAATGAAGAAGAAGAAGAAGAGAGAGTTGAAGAAATGGGGACTGGCACTAGTGCTAGCAAAGAAGAGCTTGAGGAAGAAGAAGAGATTGATACCAATAACTATGAGAGATCATAGATGGAATTCAAGGAAGATGATGACATCCACATGACGGAGTGTATACATCCAAGAACCAACACAACCCTTATGCACCACCAAGTCTCATGGGCCATGAAATGTTACATGGATGAGCCAGAGTTTGAGGTCCCTACAAAGGCCATATAGAGCTCCAAGAAGCTAAAATAAGGCCATGAATACCACCTAATGAACCCCTGGGACTTGAACCCCATGTACTTGTTTAATGCATTTATCAAGATGGTAACCTCTGTGGCATGCAAAAAAATCATCAATGATGTTTGTACCAAGAAATAGAGGAAAATTTCTAAAGACATGAAGAAGGAGATTGATGGAACCAAAATAAAGCTCTAAAAATTGATTGAGTGCATCAAGGAAGTAAAACCCTCTCTCTAAAACAACATCAACAACTCTAGCAGGAAGGAGGTTGACTACACCTGTGTGCTCATTGAGTAGATGATCCTCAGGCTAAAGCCAATGTTGGGGGAGAAGGAAGACCCCTATGAGGTTGTAAGGGGAAAGATGAAAAAGAATATGGAAGAGGTTGAAGACCTCTTCACCAAGCTTAAAGAAGTTTCTGAAGAAGTAGACACCATTTTTTATAACTTCATAAATGAGGCAAAGGTAATCAATACATGCCTCAAGAAACTAAAGGAGGAAAAAGACACCTTGCTCTAGTGTTCCTTCATGGTTTCAATGATTGATCATGTATAGGTGATGGTGCAAGTCAAATCCCTTAGTTCCTAATTGAAAACATAAGAGTAAAACTTGGAGGCAATATTTCATACCTTCCAGATAAAGGCTAGGGAACAGGGCAAACTCCTAGATGGAAGAGTGAGGAGGGTGAAAGAAAGGATGGAAGTCTTTAGAAAATAATTAGAAGGCATGAATGTACTTGGTCTAGAAGTAACATACATAAAATAAGATGGTGTCATTGAGAAGTTGAAAAGTTCCATCCATGGCTTTGAAAAATTTAAATAGGATCTATGATAGGGTGTGCCTAAATTATATGCACCTAAGGCACTTCAGGGATAGTCTAGGGTGGACTATTACTTTTTTGTGGGGTGATGTTGGGCCCCTTTTTGGGAAGACTTGATCTTGTTCCAACTAAGACTAACCCCAGAGCATGGAGACCCATGGAGGAAGTAAACGACCCTTTTTTCACACCTTAATGCTAACTATATTGACTCCTAGAGTCCTTGTGCCAACTAGTTGATGGTTGTAGAGCATCATAATTTTTTAGGCATAATTACCTAGTCCTACATGTAGTAGTTTAAGGCTTGAGGAACACTAAGATATAAGTAGTGGAGTAGGTAGACATACAACCCTGATCAACAACCTGACACCTAACACATGACCTAGTTGTCCTATATGGCAAATGGAGTTGACAAGCTCACACCTACCCATCCTTCAACATACTCCTATCTAGTCAGTAAGAAGAGTGTCCAATGCCTATATAAATAAGGAAACCAAAAAGAGAAAAAAGGGACACTATTTTGTAGTGAAGCTCTAGCAAATTCAAGAGTGATAAAAGGATTAAGCCTTGAGTGCTAAGTAGCGAATGTAAGCCACCCTCATCTGTGAGCCTCTAGAATTAGTAGAATTAGAATTGATTAGTGAAGGCTACTACTAGTTATTTTAATATAAAAAAGATATTAATGGATTTATCATGAATTTATACAACATGTGGTTCACTCTAGTATATTATTTCCAACAATACAAGGGAGAAACAAAAGCTTGTAACAAACCTTGCTACACCTCTCTACATTTTCTACATCCTCTCTGTGTATAATATTTCATTAATTTATTTTTCACACTCATACATATTATCCATATATCAATACATTTTAGGGTAAAAATAGATAAACATAACCTCTACCATTATATTTGGAATCCTTTAATCAATGGCCTAAATTGACTACAAAATTACAATTTAACAAGGCAATTTTAATAAAAAAATTATCTGGGACATGCAACCCTTAGACCCCCAACTAGGGGGTCATCCCCCTAAACCTTGAATGGGGGGTTCCCCCCTTTAAACCCATAACACCATCAAGGATTCAAATAATGGGATCTAAATGCAATTAAAATAACATCAAAATTTTATCCTCTAATCCTCAAAGACAATCAAGCTCCACAGCTAACAATACTTACTTGGGAATCATTTTTGCATCAAAAATAATCACCAATGTTTGAAATACTTCCCATGAAAATTGGGTTTCATCCCTAACACAATAAAAATAGGTTAGTAAACTTATGGGCTATGATTATGAGAACACTTATAAGAAGGGTAAAGACAATGTAGTAGCTAATGCTCTATCCACATGTTTGAGGACTAGACTTCCCTTTATACTATCTATACACTAAGGGTATGCACATGATCCATCTTTACACCAACTCAATCAATAATTGGCCATTAACCCCTCTACAATACCAAATTATTCATGGGATGGTGATTATCTACATTACAAGGATCATTTGGTGCTTCCCAATAGCACATACTTTCATCAAACTATATTCTATGAAATCCATGTTTCTCCATTAACAAGGGACTCAGGATTTCTCAAAACATATGAGCAGACATGTCAATTTTCTTTCAAAGGGGATGAAAAGGGAAATTAAATAAATGGTGGTTGAATGTGATACTTTCCAATGCAACAAAGGTGAAACCAAAATGATTCCTAATTTTCCCAAATCCTTTCCCATCCCTACTAGGATCTAGACTGATATTTATATGGATTTCATTAACATTGCCCTTAAATCTAGTGGCAAAATAGTGATCCTAGATTTGGTCGATCACCTCTCCAAATATAGTCAATTTTGTGCCCTCAGCTACCCTTATACAAGCTCTATGATTTCACAAGTTTTCTTGGATCATATTTTTTTCTTCAGGGCATCCCTTTTTCAATTGTCTTGAATTGTGATGCAACTTTCACTAGCCATTTTGGAAAGATCTATTTTGATGCACAGGCACAAAATTAAATATGAGTTTTGGGTATCATCCCTAAATTGATGGCCAGATATAAAGCATCAACAAATGCTTAGAAACATTCCTTAATTACTTTGCATCAGAATAATAGAACTAGAGGGAAAAGTGGTTCTCCCTCATATAATGGTTGTACAATACCTCATATCACACTTATACTAAAATGACTCTATATGAATCACTTTATGGTCACGTGCCCCCAACACTGCTCTTAGATACACCTGGTAATTTCCTAGTTTAAGTAGTTGGCACTAATCTCCACCATCAGGATCAAATTCTTAGCATCCTATGGGATAATTTCCATCTAGTATATAGCTAAATGAAATAATAGGTAGATTAGCACTACTTTGAGTGCACCTTTTAGCTTGGTGATATGGTTTTTATTCGTCTATAGTTGTATAAGCAATCATCCTTGAAACTAAAAGGACATCATAAGCTTACCCCAAAGTTTTATGGGTCATATAAGGTTCTCAAATAGATTGGGTCTATTGCTTACAAGTTAAAACTTCCACCTTCCTCTCAAATTCACCCAATCTTTTAGATCTCCTATTTGAAGATAGTTTGTGGATCTACCACCAGAGCAAACAATTTTACCCAAAATTCATATTGAAGGTTCCATCCTTCTCAAACTAAAATCTATCCTAGACAGGCACACCCACCAACTTAATTCCCAATCCATCACAAAAGTATTAATCTAGTGACATGACATGCAACTCTAAGATGCCATATGGGAACCATTATTCTAAATTTAGAAATGATTCCCACATCTGAAGCTTTGAGGACAAAGATTTTTGTAAGGGGGAGGTAATGTTAGGAACCTATATCCTACCCTTATTTTTTTATTATTAGTGTATTAGTCACTATGGATGCATATGCTTTGTAAGTCATCCCTTTAGTATATTTGAATTATCCCACATGTATGGGAAGTATTAGTTACCAAAATAGAATTAATATTTAAGTAAGTATTGAGGCCTAATGAAGGCATTGATGAATATTATTGTATTGAGATTTCTCAAATGAGGTTACCCCCTCAAAGTGACCTATGATTAATATAACATATTTGAATTATTATGAGTTAATTTTTGAAGTTATTTTTATTATTCCATTATTTTCTATAGTTCATAAATCTATGCAACAAGTTCATCAAAAATACTATATAGGCAACACCTATCCCTAGTTTTGTGTGATGATGGATAACTCAAACACTATTAACCCCCAATCCCCATCTCATACCATATTAATCACTCAATAATATTACATCACTTTAAGGTACACATCTCAAGTAAAGTGGCTTCTTATAATTAATCAACTCATCCAATCTCCATTATAGGATTTCAATCCCTCTATGGATTGTGTCTTTGATATAAGAATCATCATTGACTTGTAGCCTATTCCATCTCTTTATTTCCCAGATAATATCTCCATCTTGGGAAATCCATTTTAATCAATCTCCTTTTTATACATTAATCATTTATCTAAAATCCATCTCTTGAGAATAAGCCACTTTACCCCTTATACCTATACTTAGGGCATCTCAATCATTGATATATCAATACTTAAGGGCATCCTAGCCCATTTCATCCTCCTAATCTCATCCCACCCCTAGGAATTCTATTCGAGTGATCATCTGGGTTGGTTCTCCTTATGTACTCCCTTAAGGGGGCATCATACTTACTAACACTATTTTCATTTATGACCATAGTTTTTATTTGAAAGACCATTAATCTTATCATATCCACTCACAATGACATTTAAAATATGGGGAAAATGTATGCACTTAAATCTACTCACCTTGATAATTTTATTAATTCCACTAAATTAACCTATTTCCTACTATTTCTTACTCTATTTTTTTAGGGAAAGGGAGAGAAACAATAGATGAGGGGTGTGTACCTAGTAAACACTATGCTCATTATTGACTAGATGAAGTAAGAGATCCTTTTTGCTGAGGAAAGATTACCTATAATAAGACTGCACTAAAACAACTTATTTGTTAGATGTGTATGAAGGGTGAACAACCTAGCAATGCTAGATCCAAGAAGTGAAAGCTCCCTTGGATGTCTTTAAATCCACTCCCCTAATGATAAAAATATTTGATAATAGAAATAAAATATGTTTGTGTTCATATTGATTAGAAAGAAAATGTTTATGCCAAAAAGAAATAAAAGTACCTATTTAATAAGGTGACTAAATGTCATACGGTGGATCAATACCATGCATAAAAATAGGTGAAGATCTAGTTTAGAAAATCTAAATAGGATCTCAAAATAGGTTATTAATAAGAAAAGGGGATAGTTAGCATGAAAAATTCTTGAAAATAATAATCTATTATTTTTTAATAGTGACTAGTGGTGGTCAGGTCAATCAACGATGGTTGGGTCTAATCAGTGATGGTCGAATGATCATCGATGGTTATTGTGATTGATGATAGTTGTAGCAACTGGTGATAGTTACCTATGGGAAGTATAGGGATATTAAGTTAGGGGAAAATAGATTATTGGTAGAGGATTGTAAAGGGTTTCTATAGAGATGACGTGCAAGTGGCTTGATTAAGATAGAGAAGTCAATAAAGAAGGGAAACTAATTAAAAAAAATAAGAGGCACCTATAAAATGCCAAATGGATGATGATAGTGGTCTAAAGTAAATTAAGCAACATAAAAATATATATAGATTTTAATAGTTACATAGATAGAGTTTTAGGGTCCTAGATACCTACACAAAGAAAACAAGAGAGCCTAGATGTAATTTTTTTGGATCCATAACTCTTCCAAGAGCCTTGTATTTATATCACAAAGTTACTAAGTAAGGAGAGATAAAGTTTCTAAGTTGGTAGGGGATGAATTTTCCTATTTTAATTTATCTTTAAAAGTTGGTTTTAAAGCAAGTTTCCATTTTGGAAGATGTTGATCTCAAATAAATCTAATAGTGCTTTTTAAAGCTTAAGGCAAGTTTGATGACCCCAACCATTAATGGTTCAGCCAACCATTAATGGTTACCCTAACCATTAATGGTTAAGGGGCCATGATTATATGGGTATAAATGTTATGAATTAAATGATACATTTAAGGGGTGTTTGATATAGAGAAGCTATAAATGAGTGCTAGTGGACTAGGTGGTCCATTAGATGCAAAGTCAATCAAGGGTCCGCAGGTCAAGATGATATCAAAAACTATCATTGTGTAGTTTTTAGGTGTCTAATTTTTTTCCTTTTTTTGTTCTGTATATTTAAGCAAGCTATAAAAAAAAATAGGTAGTTGGTCAAGGTCTAGGATTGGTTGCCTCGAGTGTGGGAGGGAGGAGGTGTTCCCCCTCAAACTAAGAGTTGATGAGGGAATATAGAAATTGAGTTGTGATTTGATAAAAGGTAGAATGAAGGTCATGAGGTGGGGAAAAAAATGTGTGGGTATGTGAAATGCAAACTTGTGCACAAAATGTGACTAAGGGAAAGAGTTAAAATCATGCAAAGACTAAAATTACCAATGTTGAAAATAAGTTCAAGTTCTGGAATAAATGATTAGGTAATTAGTCCCTAGCATTGGTCATAGCTAATTAGGTCATACATATCAAGTCACCTAGATAATTTTGGTGTGTACTCAAGTATCTAGGGTATAAAGTGATCTTGAGAAAAACACTAATGGGTAGGTCATGCACAAAGTGGTGCAAAATTCAAAAAGGTCAATCATGGAAAAAAATAGGTCAAGGTGGTCAATAATGACTAAAGAAAGGTCATTACAAGGTAGGTGAATAGGTTAGTTAAAATAAAATACAATGTCAAGGTGGACATGGGAAAATGGGTTAGCTAGTTTGTTGGGTAGGGGCTGGCCGAGCTGAATCCTAATGTACTAGGTAGGAGGACACTATTTACATAGTCTCATAGGTAGTGGATCCAACATAGACTTTAGGCCAAATGTATTTTTTAATGGTTGGGGAAGAGGGTAACTCCAAAGGAGGTCAAAAGGTTACAAAATTTAGGGACAAGTTTAGATTAAAAGGGTATAGAATCCATTTGTTAATGGGTGGGGTTGACCGATGATGGTTGATGTGACCATCGATGGTTGGGTAAGAAACCCTAAAAATTATGGTAAAAAAGTGAAAATAAAAAAGTTTGATCACATTTGAACACTATTAACTTTTGGAATTTGGTGAGCTTGGCATTTTGTTCTTGGTGAAAATCTTGTTCATGATTGGAGGGTAAGTGATGAGTAGGTGAAATCTAGCATGTGGCATATCATATATCAGATGGACATGGGAGGTGGATGTGGTAAGGTGTGTAGGCATGGATTGAGTCTTTAGCACCATTCAAAAAATGAGGTAGGGTCATTGTGTTTTTGAATTTTATCATGAATTTGTTTGTATTATATAGAGTGAATTGCATGGGTGGCAATAGGGTATCGTGCTAAGTAAGTGATGCCCTAGGTTTTATTTGTTCTTTGGGTTAGCTTTGTAAGAGAAATGATGCAAAATAATTTTGGGGGTAGGGTGTACTTAGGTGTGTTGGTAGTGTAAGAAATGTGGGAAGGAATTTTTAGGTTAGACTAGATGTGTTTAGAGGAGGTTTAGGGTTTGAGGGTTACTA